>PVJN01003048.1:71064-107957 GCA_004026805.1 Lasiurus borealis | reverse complement strand
CACAGATAAGAAAAAGCTAAAGGAGTTCATCAACTCCAAACCAGTGTTATATGAAATGCTGAAGGGTACTCTTCTAGAAGAGGAAGAAGAAAGAGGTAAAAGCCAAAAAATTATGAACAAATACATATCTATCAACAAGTGAATCTAAAAATTAAGTGAATTAAAAATTTGATCAACAGAATAAACTGGTGAATATAATTGAATCAGGAGCACAGAAAGGGAGTGGACTGTTAATTCTTAGGGGGAAAGGGGTGAAGGGTGTAAGGGAGAGACTGGAAAAAAATCATACACCTATGGATGAGATCAATGGGAGGGAGCTAAGGGCAGAGGGAGGGGTGGGAGCTGGGTGGAGGGGTGCTATGGAGGGAAAAAAAGAGAAACAAATGTAATAATCTGAATAATAAAGATTTAATTAAAAAATAATAAAAAAGAACATAACTCTTTTAGCCAAAAAAAAAAAAAAAGAAAAGAAAAGAAAATACCTAGAGAATAACAGCATCCATTCCCATCTCTTGCAGTTTAGGGAATTAAACTGCAATTACAATCCAAAAATATTAAATGGAAAATTCCAGTAATAAACAATTCCTAAATTTCACACTGTGGGATGTTCAGAGTAGTGAGATGAAATCTCATGCCATCCCCTCCATCTTGCTAGATAATGTGAATCATCCCTTTATCCAGTGTCTCCATACTGTAGATACTACACATAAACTTTTTAGTTACTTAGCACCCACCTCAATTATCATATCGACTGTCACATGATCAGAGTGCTTGTATTTAAGTTACCCTTATTTTACTTAACAAGGGTCCCAAAGCACAAGAGCAGTTTAAACTTTATCACAGGTATGCATGAATAAGAAAAAACAGTATGTACAGGATTTGGTGCTATCTCTGGTTTCAGATATCCACTGGGGATTCTGGAATGCATGGTCCATGGATAAGGGAGGAGTCTAATAGAATGAGTTCAGAAAAGTGAGGTTAATGGCATTCTGAGAATAGCATGTGAATCAATTCTGAGGTGGGAAGAGAGGAGGTCCTGTCAATCTCTTTCTTCTCTTGTGGTGAGAAGGAGAGACTGAGTGGCTGTGCAAGTAGTTTTGGTGACAGGAAGTTGAGGAAATTACTATCTCATGACTTGCATGTTCTTGATTGGTTGCCTTCTACCTGGGATCAAACCTTCAACATCGATATGTGTCCTGTGTAGGTGATCTGGTAATTTGCTAGAGCATGTAAGACACTGTGGGAGGCTGGGGCTTGTAGATACTTAAATGATAGAAATACAGTTGATTTTCACATAGAGATGCTGTATCCTGTAGTTTTATTTGTAGCTGCTTTGAAGCTACATGCTATAATATGATGAACGCTTCTTTTATTAAGAGAAAGAAGCCAGATATAAAAGAAAAAATATTGTATGATTCCATTCCTAAGAGGTATCTAAATAGTAGGTGAATCCATAGAAACAGAAAGTAGTTTAGAAGTTGCTAGGGTATATGAAGAGGGGAGATGGAAAGTGATTGCTAAAGGGTACAGAATTTCTTTTTGGCATGATGACATGTTCTGGAATTAGTGATGATGGCTGTGAGTTTACACTAAAAAACACTATTTTATGGTTGATCCTCACTAGAGGATATTTTTTCCATTGATTTTTTAGAAAAAGTGGAAGGGGAGCAAGGAGGAGAAAGAGTAAGAGAAACATCTATGTGAGAGGAACACATTAATTGATTGCCTCCTGCATGCACCCTAACCAGGGCCAGGAATCAAACTTGTGACCATTCAGTGTGCAGGCTGATGGTCTAACCACTGAACAGCACTGGCCAGGGCTAAAAACCACTTTAAAACGATGAATTTTGTGGTATGTAAATTATATTTTAATTTAATTTTATTTTTAAAATATGCTTTCATTGACTGAGAGAGAAAGGGAGAGGGGTAGATAGATAGACACATTGATCAGCTGATCCCCTAATGGGGATCAAGACCACAACCCAGGTATGTGCCTGACTGGGAACTGAAGCAGTGATCTCTTGGTTCCTGGGTAGATGCTCAGCCACTGAGCCACACCAGTTGGGCTATATTTAATTTTAAACAAGCTTTATTTTAGAAACAAATCAGTAAATTAGTTACACAATAAGACAGCTACGACTTACTAAGCACATGCTATGTGCTTAGGTACTTAAGCACTTTCTAAAAATCAACTCATCTAATCTTAAAAATGATCTTATGAGGCAGATACTATACTTATTTCCACTTGATGGGTGAAAGATAGTTATAAAAGAGATTATTTTTTCTGGATTATTCAGCTAGTAAGAGGAGGGAGTTCTGAAGTCAAAGCTTGCCTTGGCTGACATTGCTCAATGGTTAGAACTTTGGCCCTCACACCGAAGGGTTGGATTCATAGTCAAGGACACATATCGATGTTGAAGGTTTGATCCCAGGTAGAAGGCAACCAATCAATGTGTCTCTCTCACATTGATGTTTCTCTCTCTCACTCCCCTCCCCACCTCCTTTCTACTTTCAATGGAAAACATACCCTCAGTTGAGGACTAAAAAAATTATCTATCTATCTATATATAAAGAGCCAGGGTCCATAATGTCCAAAATGACCAAAGACTTGATTGAACACTGGAAGTCAGTCTTGTAGTCAGTGCTGGGTTGCCGTGGTACCCAGCACTAACTGCTGAGGGGGCTGTGGATCAGGTAGAGAGAGGCAGGGTCTGATCTGCAGCCTCCATGGCAGCTGTTGATCAGCTGTTGCATCTCTTTTTCCCCCTGTTGGGGGAAACTAGGCCGTCCGGACAGTAGGGGGCAAGATCAGGCTGGCAGGAGAGGGCAGTTGGCAATTTCAAGCTGGCAAATGAGGGCAGCTAGAGGTGATCAGGCAGGCAGGCAGAGGCAGTTAGGGACGATCAGGCAGGTAGGCAGGTGAGCAGTTAAGAGCTAGCAGTCCACCGAGACCAGTTTGGCTCAGTGGATAGAGCGTCAGCCTGTGGATTGAAAGGTCCCACGTTCGATTCCGGTCGGGGGCATGTACCTTGCTTGCGGGCACAATTCCAGTAGGGGGCATGCAGGAGGCGGCTGATCGATGTCTCTCTCACATGGATATTTCTGACTTTCTATCCTTCTCCCTTCCTCTCTATAAAAAATAAATAAAAATATATTAAAAAAAAAAAAAGAGCTAGCAGTCCCAGATTGTGAGAAAGATGTCCCACAGGGATTGGGCCTAAATCGGCAGTCAGATATCTCCTCAATGGGTCCCTGACTGGAGAGGGTGCAGGCTGACTGAGGGAACCCCCCTCCACTCATGAATTTCATGCACTGGACCACTAGTCTATATATATAAAGAGCCATGGTCCGTAAAGTCCAAAATAACTGAAGGTATGACTGAATGCCAGACGGGGGGTGGAGGGGTGGGTGGGGTGAGGCGGGTGTGGTGAGGTCTTTAGACTCCAGCCTGGGCAGCCTGCTGCCTCGGTGGTTGAATCCAGCAGGACCTGGGCCCTCCCCTCTGTGGACCAGAGGCTCTTTTTATGATACCATGTTCCCAGGATCTCTCAGACCCATTTGTGGAAGTCAGGAAACACTGCGTTGTCATCCCACTTTGGGGACTCCCAGGGATGACATCAAGGGTGGGTTTCTCTGTTATGCGATCCAGAGTCACTACATCCTAATGTTGACTCTGGCAAGACTTAGGTCGGTCCCCTGTGTATCTGACCCCTGAGTCTCTGAGCCCCAGATGAAGAAATCATCTATTGTCATCATCCTACGCTGGGACTCCCAGAGCTTACACTGAGGGAGGGCCTTGGTGGGGTCCCCTCTGTTGTGGTGTCCACTGTCCCTTTAGTGTTTCCTTGGGGTCCTCACCTTGACTCTGGCAGAATTTGGGCCAGTCCTCTGCATATCTGAGGTCCCACTCTCAATACCAAAGCCCCTGAGTCTCTGAGACCCAGATGCAAAAATTGCCTGTTGTCATCACTCCACCTTGGGTGGGATGATTCTGTTCTAGGGTCCAGGTCCTTCCCTCCTCCCTATGTTCCTCACCTTGAGGCCTGGCAGGTCTTGGGATCCTGGCCTCATTGCCCTGAGTCCTCTGCAGGAAGTCCGTGTACGTCACATCGGGTACCAATTCCATAGGGTTCTTTTAGCCCTGCCTCTGATCCATACTTTGACAGGGCCTGGGCCTCCTGGCCTCTATGAACCTGAGTCTGCAATCCTCAGAACAAGGGTCTGACTATCTGAGTTCTCTGAGGAGGTGGGATGGAGGAATGTGCAGTTTTCAACATACAAACAGGAAGCCCAACTTTGGGAATTTAAATTCCTGCCTCATTCACCTTAAAGTGCTAAACCCCAAATCTAGATACTATACCTACTATGATCACCCCAAAGATTTTAAACAAAGCTAAGATAACTAGTTGAGCAACTCTATTCATTAAAGACAGCTAAAGGCAATGATTTCAACCTTGAAAACAGAAAGCTGGAGAGAACCACATGGACAGAAGAAAAAGGGGCGTGAGATGGAAAATTTCTTTCGTAGTAGACAAGAAGTGAATGGTTTTCAAGGTGCAAAGAGCAACCTGTACTAGGAAAGCAGGATGATTCACATCTCCACAGAGACAGTCACATTACCTTGAAAAGATTTTAGGTAAATCTTATGAAAATTAGCTAATGGTAAAGGATGAGAAAGAACAATGAACCACTGAAATGGGTGGCCTAGGACAGTGGTTGGCAAACTCATTAGTCAACAGAATGGCAAACTGTGGCTCGCAAGACGCCATGTGGTTCATGAGCCGCGGTTTGCCAACCACTGTCCTAGAGAAACGTTTGGAGGAAGCATCATCTCCCTACCATGTGACCCATCAGAAATAAACATGGGGTCAATAAGTTTGAGAAGTGCTAAAGAAATGCCCCCTTTCTCTTACCAAAGCATCTTGGCCTCTTCACCCTTCCCCGTGAGTGTCAGGATGGTGCTTTATGATTTCTAAATTTTTCTCCCAGAGCTACATTTAGCTGGAAGATAAGCTTCTTGATTAATTAAAGCCTAGGGGCTGTGGCCCTTCATTGTCCTAAGGAAAGTATATGTTCAGGAGACCTGGGGTAAGGCCCTGGGAAATTTTGACATGGTGAAGATAACAAGGAAACCACAAACTCCTAGCACAGTTATGTAACAACCAATCCCATTCACCAAAAGAAGGTAAAAGAGGAAGCAGACCTATTAACCGAGGTCCAGTGTCCAGGATGAAAGGACCTGGATTTATTGGGGGCGATCAGGCTGGCAGGGAGGGCAGTTGGGGGTGATCAGGCTGGCAGGGGGACAGGTGGGGGCAATCAGGCCAGCGGGGCTGGGGGAGGCAGAGAGGGGTAATCAGGCTGGTGGGCGAGCAGTTGGAGGCCATCAGGCCAGTGTGGGGGAGCAGTTGGGGGGTAATCAGGCTGGCAGGCAAAGGTGAGTAGGGGCAATCAGGCTGGCAGGCAGAATGGTTAGGGGCAATCAGGCAGGCAGGTGAGCGGTTAGGATGTCTGACTATGGGGTCGGGCCTAAACCAGTAGTTGGAGATCCCCTGAGGGGTTACGGATTGGAGAGAGTGCAGGCCAGGCTGAGGGACCCCCTACCACACACAAATTTAATGAATCAGGCCTCTAGTCTATATATATTTATATATAAAAACCTAAGTGACCATTAAGACCAGTTGACTGGTTGCTATGATGTGCACTGAACAGGAGCTGCATGCTGGTGGTCAGTGTGCTTCCAGAGACAACCTCTGTGGTCCCTATCCCCAGCTGGCTGAGTGGTCAATGCACTCCCTCAGCCAACTTCTTGCAGCCCAGGCCAGCCAACCTCCAGTGGTCCCTCTCCTCCCCCTAACCCCCGTCAGAAGGCGACTGGGACTGGGCAATATGGCCTGATTGCCAGCCAGGCCAAGGGACCCTACCCGTGCACAAATTCATGCACCGGGCCTCTAGTGATAAAGTCAAAGCTTATGTAATTTGTTGCACTAAACCCAAAATGATCTAAGTTCAAAAATTTCAGAGATGCTGTTATTTGAAAAATTCAAATAGTAGAAGGAAATTTGGAGAGTTCTGTGCCATAGTTTTCATTGAATAAGATAGGTTTAAAAACGTGTTCAAAGAAATGTGTGAAAATGGGTTGAGAGCCTATATTTGAACTGAATTTTGGTTGGCCCTTCTTCTCATTTTAGAAAACTATAGCAAAGTATGTTTTCTTTTAGTTAATGTAATGGCAGTAAGAAAAAAAAAAACACTGAAAACAGAGATATCTCCTTAAATGTAGTAAGACAGAATTCAATATAAAAAAAAAATCAGTGATATATTTTCCAATTAAGGAAAAAGTAGAAACTAGCAAATCCTTGCAGGCAATTTACTACTACTTTTATCAGGCAATTTGGTAATACACTTCAAAAGTCTAAGAAATTTGTATCTTATGATAATACTTCTAAGAAATATCCTATAAAATAATCAGTTATTCAAAGATTTATGAAAAAGTATATTCACTACAGTATTATTCATAATAATGAAAAATATAGAAAACTTAAATGTTCTGAAAATAAGGTATATAAATAAAACAGAATTGTGTCATCATAAAGATATTAAAAATATAAGGAAAACTGCTCATATGCATTAAACAAAGAAAGTAAGGACACAAAATCTGTGTGTGATTTTTTTTCAGAAAATGGTGGCTGGCAGGACAAAGGTAAGAAAGAGAAAGTGAGTGAGTGAAGGTATGAAATGAGTGTGGATGTGTGTGGTGTATTTGTGACTAAATATAGTTAAAGCCCTGTAGGAGCAGCAGGGGCTGGCAGATCAGGCTCTCTTAGACAAGGAGAGACTACCACCACTGCGGGCTCTCCCCGGACTGCAGGACTCTGGCATGGAGCCCACGCCATCTTGAAGGGGAGAATGGCCTTTTTAAAGAACTCATCAACATCACAAACCAGAGAGGCCTTGGAACTGACCCACAACCCAGCAGCCATTCCAGCCAAAATCCTGCTGCCCCACCCACCTCCAAAGGTGCACCACTTGGCAGCAGTAAGTGCAACCTCCCTCTCCAGACAAAACATTCACACGTTTGCGTGCCCAGATATCCAGGGCACACCACTCTGTAGGCAGCGGCAGTGCCTGGGAGCCACTGGAAGCCCCCGCAGGTGTGATTTTGTACAGCCAAGGGCACGCGGCCCTACAGTAAAAATTCTGAACTCCCTCTTCCTGAATAACTGCCCAGGGACACCCCAGTTGTGCAACTTCACAAGAAGTTGTGCCAGGGCCTCTCAGAGTGGGTCAGAATTGTGTGCAGGGAAAGGCACCTCTGAAGGCACACATTCCCAAGGAGCAGGATTCCTGAGCCCATCTACCCACAGCTCACTGGGGAGCAGCTATGAGCCTCTGCTGGGTGTGACTCTGCACAGACAAGAGCACACTGCCCGCAACCATGGTACATGTCCTTGACCGGAATCGAACCTGGGACCTTTCGGTCTGCAGGCTGATGCTCTATCCACTGAGCCAAACCGGTTTTGGCAGTTACTACATTTTTACTAAAACGTTTCTTATATACTATTATATTGGCTGGGCTGCAAAAATATTAATTGTGGGCCACGAGTGTGACATGTTTGCTGTAGTCTGTAACCATCATACCAATTTTTATTCCTTTTACTTATTTCCTCATGCCTATAATACCCATTTTGGTATCCATTCTTATACCTTTTGTGTAGTTCCCCATGTAATCTTTGTCCTATCCCATATAAGCACCTGACTTATGGGGATTTGCAGAGCAGATTTTCATGGGAGACCTGCTGTTCGCCCATACTGCTGGCATTATTGTAATAAATATATGACTCAACCCCATCTTTACTCAATTGGCTTAAGTAGTTACAAGCAGCCTGGATCCATTGGTTGTTTAGTTTCAAAATTATATAAAGTATTTTTCTTTCTGATAATAATGGGATGAAATTAGAAATGAGTAACATTGAAAACAGAAAAATTCTCAAATACAGTGGTACCTCGAGATACGAGTCTAATTCATTCCGTAACCTTGAGGCATGGGAAACTATGAGACACTCGAGTCGCGGTAAAGTGGTGGGTCGTGTGCAGCCGGCCAATCCCCGCGATTACTCTTATCTCAAATGTTGCTCGTATTTCAAAGCAAAAATCGCTCGCTCGACGGCTCGTATCTCAAAAATCTCGTATGCTAGGGCACTCATATCTCGAGGTACCACTGTATATAGAAATAAAAGACACACTCTTAAATAACCAATGGATCAAAGAAGAAATCACAAGAGCTATTAGAAAATACTTTGAGACCTTCGGGGGCTGGTAGACTGGGCTTGAATAGTCAGGCAACCTCTGCTACTGCTGTAATCTCTTTCAACGATAGCTCTGCCACAGAGGCTGTGCCATCTTGAAGGGGAGAGCTGCTGTGACTGGGAGCCCAGCCTCACCTCCACCCAGGGTGCTCTTAAGACACCACTTGGGATCCTACAGCCACTCCAGGCAGGGACCTGCAGTCTTGGCTGCTGACCCATGGACACGAAGACTCAAACCTGCTAGCCGAGGGCTCCTGTGAGTTCTAGAGGGTGCTCCCCTCCCAATAGCCAGATGCTTTAGCCCTGGGAACTATAACTGCACATGTGGGAACAGCCAAGCCTAATGCAGCAGCCTTGGGATTCACAACTACACCAGCAGCTGTGTGAATAGCTGCTGCTGGCGACCACCAGAAAAGCAGCCACCACCCGTAACCTCACAAGGAGCAGCCACCTTGTGATCCCCCTTGAGGAGCAGCTGCCCAGGGACTGTGCAAAGAGCAGCAGCCCTGCAACTGCGCAAGGAGCAGTCGTTGCATGTGACAGCCTGAGGAGCAGCTGCTGTCCAGGACCATGTGAACTGCCACCAATGCAGCCACAGGCCTGGTAAAATTCAACACCTAGATTCTTTGGTGAGACCAAAAAAGGGGAGACAAGAACAATCTCCAAAGAAAAGAAAAGGAGGAATGGCTAGAAAAAAGAACTAAAGGAAATGAAGGCATGCATTATTTCAGAAAAAGAATTGAAAATAGTGTTATATATTCCATATAAAAAGATAAATGAAAGTATATAAGACTCAAGAAGAAATACAAGTCATATAATTATATGGAAGCTTTGAATAGTAGACTAGAGAAGCGGAGAACTGAATTAGCAAATTAAAAGATAGGCAAGCAGCTGAAACCGGTTTGGCTCAGTGGACAGAGTGTCAGCCTGCGAACTGAAAGGTCCCAGGTTCGATTCTGGACAAGGGCATGTCATGTACCATGGTTGCAGGTACATTCCCAATTGGGACATGCAGGAGGCAGCTGATCGATGTCTCTCTCTCATCGATATTTCTAACTCTCTATCCCTGTCCCTTCCTTTCTGTAAAAAAATCAATAAAATATATTTATAAATAAATAAATAAATAAATAAAAGATAGGCACACAAAAGATACCCAATCTGAACTGTAATTTGAGAAAAAGAATCAAAAGACAAGAAGAGAGCCTGAGGGAGCTTTGGGCCAACATGAAATGAAGGAACATACATATGCAGGAATGCGAGATCGGCAAGAAGAGGAGCAATTGTTAGAAAACATATTTGAAGAAGTAATGAAAAAAAAATTCTCTAATTGGGGGAAGAAAAAAGTCAGGCAAGGACAGAGAATCCCATACAAGATGGACCCAAAGAGACCTGAACCAAGACACTTAATTACAGTGGCAAATGTTAACACCAAAGAGAGAATCTTAAAGGCTGCAAGAGATAGAGAAAGTTACCTACAAGGAATCTTCCACTAGTTTATCAAATTATTTCTCAAAAGAAACACATCAGGCCAGAAAGGAATGGAAGGAAATATACAAAGTGATGCAAAGCAAGGTTAACATTCAAAATTAAAGGGGAAATCAGGAGCTTCACAGACAAAAAAAGGCTAAAGGAGTTTATTACCACCAACCCAGCAATGCAAGAAATGCTAAAGGAACTGCAGTAAAATAAAGAAGAAAAAAAAAAAGAAGAAGAAACAGAGGCACAAAAAATTAAAATGGCTACAAATAAGTTATCTCTCAATAATAACTTGAAACCTAAATGGTTTAAATACTCCAATCAAAAGACCTCAAGTGGCTGAATGCATAAGAAAAGATGACCCATATATATGATGTCTAAAAGAGATCTACCTCAGAACAAGGGACCCACATGGACTGAAAGTGAAAGGATGGAAAAATATCTCTCAGACAAATGGAAATGAAAAAAAAAACAGTTGGGGTAGCAATACTTATATCTGACAAAACAGACCTCAGAATGAAGGCCATAACAAGAGATAAGGAAGGCCACTTCATGAAACCAAAGGAATCGATACAACAAGAGAATATAACTCTGGTAAACATATATGCACCCAAGTATGGAAAAAAACTTATGGACAGGGAGAAACTAAGAAGGCGGCATAGGGAAATATCTAAACTGCTGCCTTGCACAACAATTTCAAAACTACAGCTAAAAGACAGAAGGGAGATCATCCAGACCACAGGAAAGCTGGCTGAATGGAAATTCTACAACTAAAAGGAAAGAGAGACTCAGGAGCTGCAAAAGCTGAGGTACAGACACATATATGTGGAGAGGATGGACAGCGGAGTGCCAACTGGTTTCCTCTAGCATGAGGGAGACAGAAACTCCTGACAACACTGAACCCCAGTCCCGACTGCACTGAACCCCAGTTTTGGGCAAGACCCTGGGGACCCAGGCTCATACGGGTTCCCCGAGCATACAGAAACTCAGGTGAGCTGGGAAAGGCAGATGTTTGGAGGTGCACAAGCGTGAGTGTTCACAGAAAGGGCTGCAGTGATTACGAAGAAACACTGAGACTCCGTCTCATCCCAATTGAACACAGAGGCTTTTGCAATTTTGTAAGTCTTGTTTCATAAGGCTGAATCCAGCACAGAATTCTCCTGGTATAGACACAGCTGATCCTCAGAACCAATGGGCTTGGAAGTTAGTTCTCCCAAGTGATACCAACAACAATCAAGACTTAACTACAACAAGGCTGTACACACAATCCACAAAGGGGTGCACCAAGGGAGTCCACCTCAGGTAACTGGGGAGGCGAAGCTATTGGGCCATATAGAACACCTAGCACACAAAGCTACTCTACCAACTCAGGGAAGAAGTGATAATGCGAAGACAAAGGAACAGATCAAACAAAAGAACTGGAGGAAAACAAACAACTGGATATAGAGTTCAAAACCACGGTCATAAGGTTTTTCAAGAATTCCCTAAAAAAGATGGATAAATTTAGCGAGACCCAAGAGAAGATGAAAAAGGACCAATGAGAAATTAAACATACACTGACTAAAATGAAAAATATTTCACAGAGACCTAACAGCAGACTAGAGAAATGCAAGAATCAAGTCAAAGATTTGAAATACAAAGAAGCGGAAAACACTCAACTGGAAAAGCAAAAAGAAAAAAGAATCCAAAAATGTGAAGACAGTATAAGGTGCCTGTGGGACAAATACAAGCGTACCAACATCCGAATTATGGGGGTGTCAGAAGAAGAGAGAGAGCAAGATACTGAAAACCTATTTGAAGAAATAATGACTGAAAACTTCTCCCACCTGGTGAAAGATATAGATTTACAAGTCCAGGAAGCACCCAAAATCCCAAACTAAAGAAATTCAAAGAGGACCACACCAAGAGCATAATTAAAATACCAACAGCAAAAACAAAGAATATGAAAAGCAGTAAGAGAAAAACAGTTAATTACCTATAAGGGAGCACCCATATGATTGTTCAGATGATTTCTCAACAGAAATGATGCAGGCCAGATGGGAGTGGCAAGAAGTATACAAAGTGATGAATAGCAAGAACCTACAACCAAGATTACTCTACTCAGCAAAGCTATCATTCAGAATTGAAGGTCAGATAAAAAGCTTCACAGATAAAAAAAAAAGCTAAAGGAGTTCATCAATACAAAACCAGTATTATATGAAATGCTGAAAGGTACTCTTTAAGAGGAAGAAGAAAAGAAAAGTAAAGGAACAACAAATACATACCTATCAACAAGTGAATCTAAAAATAAAGTGAATCAAAAATCTGATGAACAGAATAAACTGGTGAATGTAATAGAATCAGGGGCATAGAAAGGGAGTGGACTGATAATTCTCGGGGGAAAAGGTTGTGTGAAGTATGAGGAGAGACTGGACGAAAATCGTATACTTATGGATGAGGACATTGGGGGTGGGGGCGTAAAGGCAGAAAGAGGGATTGGAGCCAGGTTGAGGAAAGCTATGGGGTGGAACAAAGAGGAACAATTGTAATAATCTGAACAATAAATATTTATTAAATTAAAAAAACTTCTGGACAATATCAAGGGAAAGATCGATAGCATACCATCATAATAGAGGACTTTCGTACCCCAATGACATCACAGATAAATCCTCTACTAGTGGTTCTCAACCTGTGGATCGCGACCCCTTTATGGGTCGAGCGACCCTTTCACAGGGGTCACCTAAGACCATCGGAAAATGCAGATATTTACATCACGATGCATAACAGTAGCAAAATTTCATGGTTGGGGGTCACCACCACATGAGGAACTGTATGCAAGGGTCACTGCCTTAGGAAGGTTGAAAACCACTGCTTTAGAAAAAAAAAAATCAGCAAAGCAAGAGCAATCCTGAATGACTCACTATATCAGATGGACTTAACTGACAACTTCAGAACATTCCAATCCAAAGCTATAGAATATATATTCTTCTCATGTGCACATGGGACACTTTCAAAGACAAACACATTGGATCATAGGCTAAGTCTCTTAAAATTCAAGATATTGAAATAATATCAAGCACCTTTCAGACCACAATGGCATATAAGAAATAAACTATAATAAAAACAATAAAAAATTGGTTATCAAAAAGATCAAAGAAGAAATTAAAAACATCCTGCAAATGAATGACAATGAAAACACAAAAATCCAAAACCTATGGGACACAGTGAAAGCATTTATGAAAGAGTCATAGTATTACAGTCCTAAGGGGGGTGGGGTGGTGGGAGGAAACACAACAAAACAAAAAACAAACAAATCAACAAAACCAAAACAAGAAAACTAGTTATAAATTATCTAATGCAACAACTTAAAGAATTAAATAGCAAAAAGAAAATTCCAGTGGAAGGAAATGGTAAAGAACAATGCAGAAATAAATGACAGAGTCCAAGAAAAACAATACCAAAAATCAATTAAACCAAGCGCTCGTTCTTTGAAAGGATAAAAAAGACTGATGAACCTCTAGGTAGGCTCACCAAGAAGCAAAGAGAGAGGACCCAGAAATGAAAGGGGGCAAAATAACAACAGACTTCATGGAAATATAAAAGATTATCTTAAAAATAGTATGAATACCTCTACTCTATCAAACTAAATAATCTAGAGGAAATGGACATATTAGGAGAAAAATAAGACTCAATCAAGAAGAATGAAAAAATTCTCAACAGGCCAATAACAAAGGAGGAAATTGAAACAGTCATCCAAAAGGTTACAACAAACAAAAGTCTGGTGCCAGACAGCTTAACAGAAGAGTTTTTCCAAACATTCAAAGAAGAACTAAAACCTATCCTTCTCAGATTATTCCAAAAATTCAAAAGGAAGGAACAAGCTCTTTCTATGAAGCCTGCATTTCCCTAATCCCAAAACCAGATGAAGACACCACAAAGAAAGAGATTTATAGGCCAATATTCTTGATGAACATAGAAGCTAAAACACTCAACAAAATTCTAGCAAATTGGATCCAGCATTACATTAGAAAGATCATATATCATGACTGAGATTTATCCCAGGGGATGCAAGGCTGGTATAATATCCGCAAATCAATAAATGTGATACATCACATAAAAAAATTGGCAGACAAAAATCACATAATCATATCAACTGATGTAGAAAAGGAATTTGACAAAATCCAACACCATTTCCTGATAATAAATCTCAGCAAAATGGGAATAGATGGATCATTCCTTAACACAATAAAAGGCTTATATGACCAACCTACAGCCAACATCATACTCAATGGGCAAAAACTAAAACCATTTCCCCTAAGAACAGGAACTTTCACCACTCCTGTTTGACATAGTACTGGACGTGTTAGCTATAGTGTTCAGACAAGAAGAAGAAATAAAAGGCATTCAAATTGGAAAAGAAGTAAAATTGTCATTTTTGCAGATGAGATGATATTGTACATAGAAAAGCCTGAAGACTCAATAAAAAAAAAACTACTGGAAATAACACATGAATTTGGCAATGTAGCAGGATATAAAATTAACACCTAGAAATCTATGGCTTTTTTTATACAACAATAACAAACTCACAGGAAGAGAAACTTAAAAACAATCCCATTTATCATTGCAACAAAAAATTTAAGATATCTAGGAATATATTTAATCAAGGATGTAAGGGACCTGTACTCATAAATATTACAGGAGTCTGCCGAAACTGGTTTGACTCAGTGGAAAGAGCATTGGCCTGCAGACTGAAAGGTCCTGGGTTCAATTCTGGTCAAGGGCATGTACCTTGGTTGTGGGCACATCCCCAGTAGGGGGCGTGCACGAGGCAACTGATCGATGTCTCTCATCAATGTTTCTAACTATCTCTCACGCTTTCTCTCTGTAAAAAAATCAATAAAATATATTTAAAAAAATAATTACAGGAGTCTTAAAAAAGGAAAACATAAACAAAAGGAACAATATAACATACTCATGGATTGGTAGAATCAACATCATTAAAATGTCCGTACTACCCAAAGCAACCTATAGATTCAATGCAATCCCCATTAAAATATCAATGGCATACTTCAAAGACCTAGAATAAACTCTCCAAAAAGTCATATGGAATAAAAAAGACCCCGAATAATTGCAGCAATCTTGAAAAAAAGAACAAAGTTGGAGGGATCACAATACTGGCTGTCAAGCTATACACAAAACCAGTATTCTTTATACTGCCTGGTACTGGCACACTAACAGACATATGGACTAATGGAATAGAATAGATATTCCAGAAATCGACCCAAACCACTATGCTCATTAATATTTGACAAAGGAAGCAAGAATATACAATGGATGCAAGACAGTGTCTTTAATAATTGGAAAGATAAATGCAAAAAAAAAAAGAAAAAACAACCACTAGATCACCTACTTACACCATACACACACACACACACACACAAAAAAAAACCTCAAAATGGATAAAGGACTTATATGTATGACTGGAAAACATAAATTATGAGAACAAGCCATAGGCAGCAAAGTAGTAGATATTTGCTGTAGAAATATCTTTTCCGATACAGCCCATAGGGCAATGAAAACTTAGGAGAAAATAAATAAGTGGAGCTACATCAAAATAACAAACTTCTGCACCATTAAAACAACAAGAAAGCCAACTGTATGGGCGAACACATTTCCCAATATTATCTCTAATAAGGGATTAATCCCCACAATTTATAAGGAACTCATAAAACTTAACAAAAGGAAGATAAATAGCCCAATCAAAAAATGGCCAATGAACCCAAACAGACACTTTCGAAAGAAGTCAAACAGAAGACCAAGAGACATATGAAAACATGCTCAAAGTCACTAATCATCTGAGAGATGCAAATAAAAAAAAATGAGGTACCATCTCACACCTGTCAGAATGGCTATCATCAACCAGTCAACAAATGACAAGTGATGGTAAGGATGTAGAGATAAAGGAACTCTTGTGCACTGCTGGTTGAAATACAGACCGGTGCAGCCACTGTAGAAAACAACATATGGTGTTCCCGCAAAAAATTAAAAATGAATCTTCCATTTGAACAGTAATCCCAATTCTAGGAATATATCCCAAGAAAACAGAAACACCAATCAGAAAGGATATAGGAACTCCTGTGTTTATAGCAGCACAATTACCATGGCTAATATTTAGAAACAGTTTAAGTGCCTATCAGCAGATGAGTGGATGAGAAAACTGTGGTACATCTACATAATAGAATACTAGGCTGCTGTAAAAAAGAAGAAATTCTTATCATTTGGAACTGGAGAATATTATACTAAGTGAAATAAGCCAGACAAAGAAAGATAAATATCAGCTGATCTCACTCATTTGTGGAACAGAATGAAAACAAACTGGTGAACAACAATAGAACCAGAGTTATAGAAAAGACTGTGTATCCTATGAGGGAAGGCAGGAGTGAGGGGGTAAGAGATCAACCAAAGGACTAGTATGCATGCATATGAGCATATCCAATGGACACAGATTGGGAAGGGGGGAAATAAGGGAGCATCTGCTGAGGGGTGGAAGTGGCCCAGAAGAGGTCAATGGAAAAAAAAGAATTTAAATTAAAAAAGAAAATACCTTGAGAAGAATGAAAATAAAAACACAATGAACTAAAACTTTTGGGACACAGTAAAAGCATTGCTAAATGGGAAATTTATTGCTGTAAATTTGTACATTAAAAAATAAATCAGCCAAAACCGGTTTGGCTCAATGGGTAGAGCATCGGCCTGCGGACTGAAAGGTCCCAGGTTCAATCCTGGTCAAGGGAATGTACATTGATTGTGGGTGCATCCCCAGTAGGGGACGTGCAGGAGGCGGCTGATCGATGTCTCTCATCGATGTTTCTAGCTTTCTATCCCTCTCCCTTCCTCTCTGTGAAAAATCAATAAAATATATTAAAAAAATAAATCAATAACTTAATTATACACATTAAGGATCTAGAAATAAAAAGAGCAAACTAAACTGAGATCACAAGAGAGGAAATAATAAAGATTAGTGTGGAGATTAAACAGAACAGAGTAATAGTAGAGAAAATCAGTGAAATCAAAAGTTGGTTCCAAACCAAAGTTGATAAACCTTCAGCTAGTTTGAGTATAAAAAAAGAGAGAAGCCTTAAATTACTAAAATCAGAAATGAAAATGGGCACAGATTTTACAGAAATCCAAAAGATTGTAAGAGAACTAGAAGACCAATGGACCAAGATTTGTGGTAGAATGAACCTTCCTGTCCGAGGCTGCCTGCACCATCTTTCCACTCTGACTCAGCCCAGGAGCTGCCTCTTTTCTCTCTGGCCCTGCCTTCTCACGCTGCCCAGAGGCCCTAAGACCAGGGGTGGAGCAAAGTGCCCACCCTTGGTTTCTAAGTGCCTGTGTATGCAAATAACCACCATCTTCATTGGATTAATTTTCATCATCAATCCTGAAAGGTTGGTGGGTGTAGTAAAGGTATAGTCAATTTACATGTTTGTCTGTTATTAGGTAAGATACTATGAACAACTCTATACAAACAATTTGGATAATTTAGGTGATATAAATAAGTAGAAACAAATAAGCAAAATGAACTCAACTGGGAATAAAAAATGTGAATAGACCCAAATAAAACTCAATTATAACAGGACCGTCCATGTACACAGCCACACAGAGGGCCCAGCTCAGGTTACCGGGGAGAGTGAGCCACTGGGCCCTACAGGACACCTACTACACAAGCCACTCTACCAATTCCAGGAATCATAGCAGCTCTACCTAATACAAAGAAAAGAACACAGGGAAGCAGCCAAAATGCAGACAAAGAAACATGTTTCAAATGAAAAAAAGAAAAAAAAACAGAAAAAAATCTCTAGATAAAGAACTAAATAAAATGGAAGGAAGCAAACCACTAGGTTCAGAGTAATAAATGGTTATAAAATTGCTCAAGGTTAAGGAGAGCTTCAAGGGACGAGTGAGAATTTCATGGATCTTAGTGAGAACATTAAAGACATGAAAAAGGACCAGTAAGAAATGAAGCACACACCAACTGAAATGAACAATAATTTATAGGAAATCAACTGTAGAGTAGAGGACACCAACATTCAGACCAGTGATTTAAAATATGAGGAAGCAAAAAACACCTATCCAAAAAAGATAAAAGAATGCAAAAATATGAAGAGGATATATAAGGAGCCTCTGGGAAAAGTTCAAACATACCAACACTCACATAATTGACAATATATTTGAAGAAATAATGACAGAAAACTTCCCTACCTGGTAAAATAAATATTCTTATAAGAAATAGACTTACTTTTCTGACTAGAAAGTGCAGAGTCCCAAAGAAGAGGAACTCAAAGACGTCCACAGCAACACAAATCATAGTTAAAATGTCAAAGGTTAAAGACAAAGAAGGAATCTTAAGAACAGCAGGAGAAAAGCCGTTAGTTAATTACAAGGAAGTACTAAGTACTGTTAGGTGATTTCTCAACAGAAACTTTGTAGGCCAAAAAGTATTCAAAGCAATGAAAAGCAAGAACCAACAACCAAGATTACTCTATCCAGCAAAGCTATCATTTAGAATTTCAGGTCAGAGAGAGACCAAGATGGTGGCATAGGTGAACATCTAAACTGCTGCCTCGCACAATTTTAAAACTACAGCTAAAAGACAGAATGAACATTATCCAGGACCACAGGAAATCTGGCTGAGTGGAAATTCTACAACTAGAAGAAAAGAGAGGGGCACAAGGAGACTCAGAGGAGCTACAAAAAGATGAAGTACGGAGACACAGCGCGTAGAGAGGATGGATGGCTGAGTGCTTGGCTGGCGTTCTCTGGCAGGAGAAAGACAGAAACTCCAGACTGCAGTGAATCCCAGTTCCAGGCGAGACCCTGGGGTGCTAGATTCATATGAGCGGAGTCTGGACTATTGGGAAGAGAGAGGAGCGCATCGAAACTCAGAGTCCACGAAAAGCAGAGGTTACGATGCTCGCACGGGAGTGTGCATAGAAAAAACTGAAGCGATTACCAAGGGACACTGAGACCCAGGGGCCTCATACGGCAGGGCTGATGGAAAGCCAAGGCTGTCTGCTCAGACCTGAGATTCTGCTCCATCCAACCTGAATACACTGAATAAGGCTGTCTCCAGCACAGATGTTCTCCCAGTGTAAAAACAGCTAATCCTCACAGCAAATTGGTCTGGAGATCAATTCTCCCCAGTGATCCAAAAACAATCAAGATTTAACTACAACAAGGCTGTATCCACAGTTCACAAAGGGGTGCACCAAGAGTGTCCACCTCAGGTAATGGGAGGCTGAACCACTGGGACATACAGAACACCTACCACACAAAGGTATTCTACCAACTGAGGGAAGCAGAAAAAATGCAGACAAAGAAACAGATCACAAATGAAAAAATGGAGGAAAACAAACAACTGGATATAGAGTTCAAAATAATGGTTATAAGATTTTTCAAGCATTTTTTAGAAAAGACTGATAAATTTAGTGAGACCCTCGAGGATATGAAAAAGGACCAACAATAAATTAAACATACACTGACTGAAATAAAAAATATTATACGGAGATCTAACAGCAGACTAGAGGAACGCAAGAATCAATTCAAAGACTTGAAATACAAAGAAGAAACTGGAAAAGCAAAAAAGAAAAAGGATCCAAAATTGTGAAGATAATGTAAGGAGCCTCTGGGACAACTTAAAGCGTACCAACATCAGAATTATGGGGGTGCCAAAAGAAGAGGGAGAGCAAGATACTCAAAACCTATTTGAAGAAATAATGACTGAAAACTTCCCCAACCTGCTGAAAGTAACAGACTTACAAGTCCAGGAAGCTCACAGAACCCCAAAGAAAAGGAATCCAAAGAGGACCACAAGAAGACACATCACAATTAAAATGCCAAGAGCAAATGACAAAGAGAGAATATTAAAAGCAGCAAGAGGAAAACAGTTCATTACCCACAAGTGAGCACCCATATGATTGTCAGCTGATTTCTCAACAGAAACGATGCAGGCCAGATGGGAATGGCAAGAAATATTCAAAGTGAGGAACTTCAAGAACTTATAAGCAAAATTATTCTACCCAGCTAAGCTATTATTCAGAATTAAAGGGCAGATAAAGAGTTTCACGATAAAAAAAAGCTAAAGGAGTTCATCAGCACCGAACCAATATTATATGAAATGCTGAAAGATACTCTTTAAGAAGAGGAAGAAGAAAAAAGGTAAAGATAAAAATTATGAACAAAAAATACATAACTGTCAACAAGTGAATCTAAAAATTAAGTGAATTAAAAATCTGATCATCAGAATAAACTGTTGAATATAATAGAATCAGGGCCATAGAAAGGGAGGGGACTGACAATTCTCAAGGGGAAAGAGGTGAAGGGGGTGCAGGGAGAGACTGGACAAAAATCACTCACATATGAATGAGGACAGTGGGGGGGGAAGATAAGGGCAGAGAGTGTGGTGGGAATCAGGTGGAGGGGAGCTACGGGGGGAAAAAGAGGAATAATTGTAATAATCTGAAAAATAAAGATTTATTAAATTAAGAAAAACATTACAGGAAAAAAAAAAGACATGAAGGTCAGATGAAAAGCTTCACAGACAAAAAAAACGAAAGGAGCCCTGACTGGTTTGGCTCAGTGGATAGAGTGTCGGCCTGGGGATGAAGGTTCTAGGTTTGATTCCAGTCAAGGATATGTAACTTCGTTGCGGACATATCCCCAGTAAAAGTGTGCAGGAGCAGCTGATTGATGTTTCTCTATCAGCTATCCTTTTTCTTTCCTCTCCAAAAAATCAATAAGATATATTTTTTAATAAATAGTGAATATTTCATCACCACCAAACCAGTATTACATGAAATGTTAAAGGTCTTCCTTAAGAAGGAGGAAAATAAAATAACTGAGAGAAGAGAAAATGGCAGCAGAATAGATAAACCTGTCTGGAGTCTTGTAACTAAGTAGAGAGAACAGTTGAGGTTTGCACTCGGAGAGTTTGTTCTCGAATTAAGGGACAGTTATCCTCCAGAAGGCTGGTGACTGCTGCCTGGGATTCCCCTGACAAGGCAGCCCCACTGCCACAGGGTTTTTTCTCCCGGAGCCACCAGTGTGAAAGCAGAGACCGAGCCATCTTGAGGGAGAAAGTGCATATTTATGGCAGCCTGAAAAACTACACCTGCAGCACCCACTGAACAGCTGCAGGACTCAGAACACCACTCCCCAATTGGTGCAAACACTGGGATTCAGAGGAGCTCTACACGCACACCGAAAGGTCAGATCTTGCCTAGATAGGTAAGGTTTCTGGTCCTGCAGAACAGATAGAGGAACACACTGTGAGAACTGGATTGGGGAAAGCTGCACCTAGAGAAATCCCTGGATGTTGGGCAAGGTGTGATCCCTGAATATGGAAGGGGGCCCTCAGAGCTATTAACAGAGGGGATCTATAGAAAGTAACCCATTTTGATCTGAGGCAGAAGGACAGCCTGGGAGCTTTTAAAGTATGCCGGCTGCTTGGACAGGGGCAGGGAAAGGGGACTGTCCAAACTGGAGCACTTTCCTCTTCGGATCCTTGCTTCTGATTGCTAAGCCCAATACACAGGATTAACCAACTGGGGACATTCTAAGTGATTGCAGGGGAATGTTGCTTTTCCAAAACCTAGGGATCAGAGTGCAGAATAACCATCAGAGAACCAGCTCTGGGGCAACCCACTCCCATAAACCGGTATTGAATGCCACAGGGAAAGCAGGATCTAAGCACAGGTTAGGAAGGACCTATAGTCTTGGAGGTCAATTCTGAAACACTGTCACCAAGGGGATGACTCATAAATTGACTCTTGTGTAATCACAAAAGAATAAAGAGATTAAGACACACCGCCTGCTTAAAAACCAGGACTGGCTTTTCCTGACTGGGAAAGAGGCGTGCCAAACAGAACAATAGAGGAAGTGAATGACCTTCACTACTGCACATTCTATTCTTTTATTTTTTTAATCTTTTAATTAAAAAACTCTTTTTTCTTTTTTCCTCAACTAATTTTATTTTTTTAGTTATTACATTTTTATTTTCAACCAGTATTAATACTACTATTATTTTACCTTTTTGAAAAAAAAAAAAGAAGAGTCTTATTTTCTCTTTATTTTACTTTGGGATTAAACTTCCACATTCTATTTTCATCTTTCCTTTAGCAACATTTTACTCTATATCAAATCTACTTCATGCCATCACTCTCTTCATAACTTTTCCCATTTTGTTGTCTTGTTTCTCTTATCCTTTTCCTATTTCAGATTTTCCCCATTCTTTCTTTTTACCCAGTTAAAATCTAACCCCACTTATATTTCTAATTTCCAATCCCTATTCTAAGGTGCATAGACACGTCTCTCTTCTCTGTCTTCACCATCCTAAAATTTGTTTTTCTCTATCTCCTTTTGTTGTTTGCTTGAAATTGATTATATCGATTTTTTATACTTTTTTTTGTGAGACTGTTTTCGTTATTCTACTTGTTTAATTTTGCCTTTTTTTTTTAATCTGTTTACCCTGGCATCCTTTGATATTAGTTGTTATTTGTAGTTTGTATTAATCTCCAGGTATTTGTTGCCAGCATTTGTTGGGATTAGTGGCTGTTCAATATAGTTTTCTCCACATATATATAATTTGTTCATTTTATTACAGATGTTCCTCTTTTTTATTGACCCCCATAGCTCCACCTGATTCTCCACCCTGACCCAAAACCCTTATCCCTCACCACTGTCCTCATCCATAGGTGTACGGTTTTTGTCCAATCTCTTCCTGTACCCCTCAAACCCCCTTTCCCCTGGAATTGTTAGTCCATTCCCTTTCTATACCCCTAATTCTATTATATTCACCGGTTAATTCTGTTCATCGGACTTTTTATTCACTTGATTTTTAGATTCACTTGTTGATAGGTATGTATTTATCATCACTTTGTTGTTCATAATTTTTATCTTTACCTTTTTCTTCTTCTTCCTCTTATTAAAGAAAACCCTTCAGCATTTCATATACTCCTGGTTTGCTGCTGATTAATTCCTTTAGCTTTTCTTGTCTGTGAAGCTCTTTAACTGAACTTCAATTCTGAATAATAGCTTTGCTGGGTAGAGCACTCTTGGTTGTAGGTTCTTGCTATTCATCACTTTGAATATTTCCTGCCACTCCCTTCTGGTCTGCATAGTTTCTGTTGAGAAATAAGCTGACAGTACTATGGGTACTCCCTTACAGGTAACCAACTGTTTTTCTCTTGCTGCTTTCAACTGTCTCTCTTTGTCTTTTGCCCTTGGTATTTTAATTATGATGTACCTTGGTGTGGTCCTCTTTGGATACCTTTTGTTTGGGGTTCTGTGCACTTCCTGGACTTGTAAGTCCATTTCTTTCACCAGGTGGGGGAAGTTTTCTGTCATTATTTCTTTAAATAGGTTTTCAGTATCTTTCCCTCTCTCTTCTTCTGGCACCCCCATAATTCTGATGTTGGTACGCTTTAAGTTGTCCCAGAGCCTCCTTACACTCTTCACATTTTTGGACTCTTTTTTTCTTTTTGTTTTTCTGGTTGTTTTTTCTTCCTCATATTTCAGATCTTTGATTTGATTCTTGGGGTCCTATAGTCTGTTGTTGGATTTCTGTATATTATTCTTTATTTCAGACAGTGTATGCTTAATTTCTGACTGGTCCTTTTCTATTTTTTTTTTGAATTCTCATTAAGATCCTTGAAGGTCTGACTAAGTTCCTTGGTGATTTGTACAAGATTCTTGAGTAACCTTAAAATGTGGTTTTGAACTCTACGTCCAGTAGTTTGCTTTCCTCTATTTCTTTCATTCTTGACATATTTCTTGGTCTCTGCATTTTGGCTGCTTCCCAGTGTTGATGGAGTGGCTTTGTGTGCTAGTTGGTCTTTAGGGCCCGGTATCTCCACCTCCCCAATCATTTGAGGTCGACACTCTTGGTGAACCCCTTTGTGGGCTGGGTTCACAGTCTTGTTGTCATTAAGCTTTGATTGCTATTGGTACACTGGGAGGAATTGACCTTCAGGCCAAAAGACTGTGAGGATTAGCTGTGTCTATTAATGGAATAACTACTATGCTGGAGACACCCCTATGGGGCAGGACTTGCTTCAGTGGGGCTTAGGTGCTCACTGAGTCTGCCTCTTGAGTGACACTTATGTATGTGAGGAGTTAAAATCTGGTGTCATCTCCAACTGACCTCTAGGTACACTGATTCCTGGATCGCCAAAGAGGTGCAAGTCAGCTGGTGTCTGAGGCAACCCAGCAGGAGCTACAGGGATATTTGCCGACTTCTCCTCTTTGCTTGGAGTTTGGACATTTTGGAATTTTCTGACCCACTTTCAATTTGTTAGGTCAAGTTGCCAGAGGGTAGGCCATTCAAATGCAAAAGCCACCGCACAGCTGGGTGGGTTTGTAAATTGTACAGGGCGGGGTTTCAGGGAGTCACTAGGCTAGGGCGCGGCAAATAGCAATGTCTGCCAGTCAACCTTCTCTGCAGCTTTCTGTACAGTGTCCCCATGTCCCAAGCCCCAGCGCAGTAAACAATGATTCCTGTGCGCAACTCTGCAAGAGAGTCACCTTCCCTTTCTGACCCGATGTTAGACAGTCCAGTTTCTCCCTGTATGGGTCTGGGTCCCCAGAGTCTCGCCGGAAACTGAGTTCAGAGTCAGGAACTTGTAACTCCCTCCCAATTGAAAAACAACAGTGAACACCAGACCTATTTGTGCATGTCTCTGTACCTATGCCTTTCTGAGCCTCTGCACGTCCTGCCAGGATTTCATGTACTCCTTTCTTTTCTTCTCTTCTCGTTGTAGAACTTCCAGTATACCAGCTTTCCCGTGGCTCTGGGGGATAGTCGTTTTGTCTTTTAGTTGTAGTTTTGGTGTGGTTGCAAGAGAGCACGTATAGGTGTATACCTTATGCCGAAACCTTGGTTCTTCAGACCAGTCCCCGTTTTGTTTCTCATTTTCTTTTTTTTTCGCTCTTACTTTTTTTCCCTTTTTTCAACTTCTTTTTTTAAAATTCATTTTTAAAAGATATTTTATTGATTTTTTACAGAAAGGAAGGGAGAGGGATAGAAAGTTAGAAAAACTGATGAGAGAGAGACATCGATCAGCTGCCTCTTGCACACCCCCTACTGGGGATGTGTCCGCAACCAAGGTACATGTCCTTAACTGGAATAGAACCTGAGACCTTTCAGTCCACAGTCCGATGCTCTATCTCCTGAGCCAAATCGGTTTGGGCCTTTTTTAAAAAAAAATCTATCCTCTTTTTTCTCCCTTCTTCCAATTTTCAGTTTGTCACTCCTTTATTTTATATTTTTCCTTGTTTTTCTCTACTTTCTCCTAATTTGTCTCTCAAAGGTGACCACCTTATTTATGGATATTAACATCGTAAATACATTTCTGTTCAGCGCCTCATATGTTTACCTGGTTGTATTGTATTTTCTACCTTTAAATCAACGCAGGAGAGAAAACTACATAATAAGTCACCTGGGGAAGAAAGATCATGGGCAGACAAAGAAACAGGTCAAATAAGAAAGAAAAGCAGGCATCACCAGAAAAGGAAGTAAACAAAATGGAGGCAAGCAAGCCGCCAGAGAAAGAATTCATACAGTTGGTCATAAGGTGGCTGAAAAGCATGAAAGACAAATTTGACAATATGAGTAAGAACCAAGAGAAAATGAAGAAGAACCAAGAAGAAATGAAAAATGACACTGATGCTGTAAAGAACTCAATAAAAAGCATCAAAAGTAGACTACAAGAAGGAGAGGACTGCATCAGTGAGCTAGAAAACAAAGCAGGAAAAAATACCTAAGTACAGCAGGTTCTAGAAAAAAAAATTAAAAAGTAAGAACAGAGTATAAGGGGACTTTGGAATAACAGAAAACAAAACAATATCTGCATAATAGAGGTTTCAGAAAGATTAGAAACAGAGCAAGAAATAGAATACCTGTTTGAAGCGAGAATGATAGAAAACTTCGCTGATAGAAGAAAAAAAAACCCACACAAATCCAAGAAGCTCACAGAGTACCAAGTAAAATGAACCCCAAAATATCAGCACCAAGACATATTATAATTAAGTTGGCACCAATGACAAAATAAGAAACTTAAAAGCAGCCAGAGAGAGACAGAAAGTTACCTATATAAAAATCCCCATCAAACTAGCAACAGATTCTTCAACAGAAACTCATCAGGCCAGAAGGGAAGGGAATGAAATATACAAAGTCACGCAAAGAAAGGGTCTGATTCCAAGAATAATATACCCAGCAATGCTTTCAATCAAAATTGACGGTGAAATCAGAAGATTCAGACAAAAAAAAGACTAAGGGAATTTGTTACCACCAAACCAACAATGCAAGAAATGTTAAAGGTTCTGCTGTAAAAAAAAAAAAAAAGAAATAGGAAAAAGAAGCAATACAGGGGTAAAGAATACAAATGGCCCAAAATAGGTACCTATGAATAACAACTTTAAATGTAAACAAATTAAATGCTCCAATCAAAAGATAAGGGTAACAGACTGGATAAGAAAATATCACCCATATATTTGCTGTCTACAAGAAACCCACCTCAGAAAAAAAAGATGTACATAGACTGAGGGTGAAGGGATGGAAGACAGTTTTTCAGGCAAATGAAAATTTAAAAAAAGTTGGGATAGCAATACTTATATCTGACAAATTAGATCTCAAAGTGAATGACGTAACAAGAGATAAGGAAGGCCACTTCATAATAATAAAGGGAACCACCCAAAAAGAAGAAATAACTCTGGTAAACATATACGCACCCAATACAGGAGCACCTAAATATATAAAAAAAAACTCCTGGAAGATATTTAGAGAGACATTGACAGCAATACAAACATAGTAGGAGACTTTAATACCCCATTATCACCACTGGAAAAATCTTCTAAACAAAAAATCAGCAAAGAAACATCAATCCTAAATGACTCACTAGACCAGATGGAATTAATTGACATCTTCAGTACATTTTACCCCAAAGCCATAGAATATACATTCTTCTCAAGTGCACATTGGTCATTTTCAAAGTTAGAATATATGTTAGGTCACAGGCAAAATCTCTTCAAATTCAAGAAGATAGAAATCATATCAAGCATTTTCTCAGATCACAGTGGCATAAAACTGGAAATGAACTACAGTAAAAACAATACAAGGAAATCAAACACGCAGACACTAAACAGCATGTTATTAAACAACGAGGGGTAATCAGTGAGATCAAGGAAGAAATAAAAACCTCATGGCAACAAATGATAATGAAAACACAACAATACAAAATTTATGGGATGCAGTGAAAGCTATCTTGAGACTGAAGTTCATAGCACTACAAGCCTACTGCAAAAAAAAACAAAACAAGAAACAATGGTAATAAGTTACCTAACTCTATAACTCAAAGAGCTAGAAAGAGAGCAACAAAAAAAATCCCATTGGGAAGGAAGTAGTAAAAATCAGAGTAGAAATAAACGACATAGAGACCAAAGAAACAATTCAAAAGATCAACAAAACCAAGAGCTGGTTCTTTGAAAGGATAAACAAGGTTGTTACAGCTCTAGCCAGGCTCACCAAGAAGCAAAGAGAGAAGACGCAAATAAACAAAATTAGAAATGAAAGAGGAGAAATAACAACAGACCACACTGAAATACAAAGGACTGTTAAAAAATAGTATGAACAATTCTATTTCAACAACTCTGTTCCAACAAGCTGAACAACCTGCAGGAAATGGACATATTCCTAGAAAAATATAACCTTCCAGAACTCAATCAGGAATAAACTAAACATCTCACTAGGCCAATAACTATGGAAGAAATTGAAACATTCATCAAAAAGCTTCCAGCAAACAAAACCCGAGGACTAAATGGCTACACAGAAGAGTTTTACCAAACATTCAAGGAAGAATTAAAACCTATCCTTCTCAGACTCTTCCAAAAAATTCAAGAAGAAGGAACACTTCCAAACACCTTCTATGAAGCCAGCATCACCCTAATATCAAAACCAGATAAAGACAACACAAAGAGAATTACAGGCCAATATCCCACATGAACATAAATGCCAAAATCCTCAACAAAATTCTAACAAATCGGATTCAACAGTATATTAGAAAGATCATACATCAAATAGGATTTATCCTAGGAATGGAAGGATGGTACAATATACGCAAATCAATAAGCATGATACATCAAATAAACCAATTTAGAGATAAAAATCACATAGTCATATCAATTGATGCACAAAAATCATTTGACAAAATCGAATAGCTTTTCTTGATAAAAACTCTCAGCAAGGTGGGAATAGAAGGTTCATACTTGAATATCATAAAAGCCATACATCATACTCAATGGGCAAAAACTGAAACCATATCCCCCAAGAACAGGAACAAGATAGGAATGCCCACTCTCGCAACTCCTGTTCTACATAGTACTGGAAGTATTAGCCATTGAAATTAGAAAATAATAAGACATAAAAGGCATCCAAATTGGAAAAGAAGAAGTAAAGCTGTCTTTATTTGCAGATGACATGATATTGTACATAAAAAATCCAAAGGACTCCATTCCAAAACTAATTGACTTAATAAATGAATTCGGCAATATAGCAGGATACAAAATTATTGCAAAGAAAGTTCTGGCATTTCTATATACTAATAGTGAACTTATAGAAAGAGAGAATAAAAAAGCAATCCCATTTACCATCGCACCAAAAAAATTAAGATACCTAGGAATAAACTTAACTAAGGATGTAAAAGACCTATATGCAGAAAACTATAAGAACTGAAAAAAGGGATAAAGGAAGATGTAAACAGATGGAAGAGCATACTATGCTCATGGATTGAGAGAATCACCATAATTAAAATGTCCATTGTACCCAAAGCAACCTATAGATTTAATGCACTACCCATTAAAATACCAGTGACATATTTCACAGATCTAGAAAGAACTCTCTAAAGATCCATTTGGAACAAAAAAGACTCTGAATAACCACAGCAATCGTGAGAAAGAATGATGTAGGTGGGATCTCAATACCATATTTCAAGGTGTATTACAAAACCACTGTTGTCAAAACAGCCTGGTACTGGCACAAGAATAGACATATAGATCAATGGAATAGAATAGAGAACCCAGAAATTGACCCAAAGCACTATGCTTAATTCATATTTGACAAAGGAGGCATGAACATTCAATGGAGTAAAGAAAGTCTCTTCAACAAATGGTGTTGGAAAAATTGGACAGTTACATGAAAAAGTATGAAAGTATACCATACATAAAAATAAACTCAAAATGGAGAAAGGATTTAAACATTAAATGGGAAACCATAAAAATGCTAGAGGAATCCACAGACAGAGAAAGCTGAGACATATGCCAAAGCAATTTCTTCTACAAAACTGCTTGTAGGGCAATGGAAGCTAAAGAGAAAATAAACAAATGGGAGTACATCAAAATAAAACGTTTTTCCACAGCCAAAGAAACCATCAACAAAACAACAAGAAAGGCCATTATATACGAGAACATATTTGCAAATGTTATCACTGACAAAGGTTTAATCTCCAACATCTACAGCCAACTTATACAACTTAATATAAGGAATATAAATGATCCAATAAAAAATGGGCAATGGACTTAAATAGAATCTTTCCAAAAGAAGACAGAAACAAGGCCAAGAGACATATGAAAATATGCTCAAAGTCACTAATTACCCGAGAGATGTAAATCAAAACGACAATGAGCTATCATTTCACACCTGTCAGAATGGCAATCTTCAACAAATCAACAAATGACAAGTACTGGCCAAGATGTGGAGAAAAAGCAACCATCGTGTACTGCTGGTTGGAATGCAGATTCATGCAGCCACTGTGGAGCACAGTATGGAGTTTCCTCAAAAAACTGAAATTGGAACTCCTATTTGACCCAGTAATCCCACTTCAAGTAATACGTTGCAGTAAACTAGAAACACCAATCAGAAAGGATTAATGCACCCCTATGTTCTTAAGATGTGGAAACAGCCTAAATGCCCATCAGGAGATGAGTGAATCAGAAAACTGTGGTACATCTATACAAAGGAATACTACGCTGCTATAAAAAAGAAGGAATCCGAAAAAATTTTTTGCTATCGGCTCGGAGAAAATGGCGGCGGAGTAAACAGATGCGTCTGGAGCTTTGTCGCTGGGCAGAAGGAGAGAGAGCGGCTGAGAGTCATACTGGGAGTGTTTGGTGGCAAGTTAAGAGTCAGTTATCCTCCAGGAGAAGGCGGGGAACTGCTGGACGGGGCTCTCCCAGCCGGGCAGCCCCACTGCCAAGGGGTTTTTGTCCACCCAAGCCCCCAGCACGAACGGAGACCTCGCCATATTTCAGAGGGAGGTAGATGTCTGCAGCCATCTGAAGCCGGCAGCTGCATACACATCAAGCAGCTGGGGACCCGGGGACCCAGAACTCCGCTCTCCAATCGGCATGGACACGCAGCGGACTCAGAGATCCACGGAGCACACGGAGAGGTCAGATTGCGCCTGGAATAAAAGGGAGGTCTGGAAGCTGCGGCTGACGGAGGCACCCGCCGAGGAGCCAGGGACCCAGAGCACGGCTTTCCAGGCAGCTCGTGCGGGCAGCAGATTCAGAGATCCAGGCAGCGCGAGGAAGGGTCAGATTTCGCCCGGGTCAGGATGAGCTCTCCTACCCACGAACAACAGAGACGCGTACGCCTTGGGAGCCTGGCTGCGGGAAAGTTGCCTCTGGAGAGGCTCCCAGAGGTGGTCAGGGCGTGATCCCTAAGTGTGGAGGCAAACCCTCTGAGCTGTTGACAGAGGAGAGCTCTGGAAAACGACTCCTTTTTTTTTTTCTTCTTTTTTTTTTTTTCTGGGGCAGAAGGACAGCCTGGGAGTTATTACAGTATCCCGGCTGCAAAACCCCCACAAACTGGCTTTGAGAACCACAGAGTAGCAGGATCTGAGCACAGCCTGGAGAGTTCCCCTGCTTTGTCTCAGAGATCAATTCTGAAACACTGCCACCCAGTGGATGACACACAGAATAATAGTGGAAGTGAAGGAACATCCTAATTTTTTTTTCTTTTCTTTTTATTTTATTTTTAATTTTCACATATTTTAATTAAAAGACTATTTTTTTTCTTTCCGCATCAATTGATTTTTCCTTTTTAATTACATTTTCGTTTTAAACTAGTATTATTATTTAATATTAGTACTTTTATCTTTTTTGGGAAAAAAAAGTGTCATTTTCTTTTCTATTTATTTTATTTCGGGATTAGAGTTCTACATTCTATTTTCATCTTTCCTTTAGTATAATATTACTCCAACTCAACTCTACCTTTATGCCAACAGCTTCCTCCTAATTTTCCCCATTTTGTTGTCTTAGTTCTCTTTCCCTTTTCCAACTTTAGATTCTCCCTAATCTTTCACTTTACCTAGTTAAAATTTCACCCCATTTATATATCTAATTTCAAATCCCCTACTACAAGTCCACACAAACCTCTCTTCTTGCCTTCACTAGCCAAAAAGTTGTTTTTTCTCTAAGTTCTTTTGTTGCTATTTGCCTAAAAAGTGATCATATCGATTTTTTGAAATTTTTTGTGAGATTCTTTTAGCTTATTCTACTTGTTTTATTTTGCTTTTTGCTTGCTTTGTTTTCTACCTCTCTTTTCCCTCACCTCCCTCGATACCAGTTGCTATTTGCAGTTTACATTAAGCTCTAGGTACTGGTTGCTGGCCTTTATTGGGTTTGGTGATGGTTCTATTGGAGTTGTCTCTTGACATCTATATTTTGTTCCCCCTTTCTCTCTTATACCCTTTCTTTTCTCTCTGACTTTTTTTTTCTTCCTCTTTCCTTCTCCTTTTTATTTTCTTATTTTATTGTGTTTTATTTTTTTGTTCATTTATTTATCTTTTTTTTTCTTTTTTCTCTCGCTCTCCCAATTTTATTTGGCATTTCTTTCTTTTCTTTTTTCCTCATTTTCGTCTTCTTCTTTCTCTATTCACCGCTAATTTGTCCTTCATTGATGGTCACCTTATTTGTGATTATTAACATCCTAAATACATTTCTACTCAGCGCCTTGCGTGCTGTACCTGGTCGTGTTGTAGTTTGTGCTTCTAAATCAACGTAGGAGAGAGAACTACATAACCAGACACCCAGAGAAGACAGACCATGGGCAGAAAAAGAAACAGCCCACATAAGACAGAAAGGCAGGTTTTACCAGAAAAGGAAGTAAACGAAATAGAAGCAGAAACAAGCCTGCCAGAGGAAGAGTTTAGAGAAACGATCATAAGCTGGCTTAAAAGATTGGAAGACAAATTCGACAATATGGGTAAGAGCCAAGAGGAAGGGAAGAAGAGCCTAGAGAAAGTGAAGAAGAGCTAAAAGGAAGGGAAGAAGAGCCTAGAGGAAGTAAAGAAGACCCTAGGGGAAGTGAAGAAGAGCCAAGAGGAGATGAAGAAGCAGCAAGAAGAACAGCAGAAGAAACTAGATGAGGTGCAGAATAAACAAGAAGAAATGAACAAAGACATCACTGCTATAAAGAACTCAATAGAAAGTATCAAAAGTAGACTAGAAAAAGCAGAGGACCGCATCAGTGAGCTAGAAGATATGGTAGGAAAAAATACCCAAGTACAGCAGCTTCTAGAAAAAAAAAGTTAAAAAGCAAGAAGAGAGCCTAAGGGAACTTTGGGATAACATAAAACAAAACAACATCCGTATAATTGGGGTTCCAGAAAGAGTGTAAACTGAACAAGGATTAGAGAACGTGTTTGAAGAAATAATGACAGAAAATTTCCCCAGTATAGAAAAGAAAAAATCCACACAAATCCAAGAAGCTCACAGAGTTCCAAGCAAAATGAACCCCAACAAACCGACACCAAGGCACATTATAATTAAATTGGCAAACACTGACGATAAAGTAAGAATACTAAAAGCAGCCAGAGAAAAACAGAAAGTTACCTACAAAGGAACTCCCATAAGACTAGCTACTGACTTCTCAACAGAAACTCGTCAGGCTAGAAGGGAATGGAATGAAATACACAAAGTCATGCAAAGGAAGGGTCTGAATCGAAAAATACTGTATCCTGCAAGACTCTCAATCAAAATTGAAGATGAAATCAAAAGCTTCGCAGACAAAAATGGACTAAGAGAATATATTACCACCAAACCAGCAATGCAAGAAATGTTAAAGGGTCTGCTGCAATAAAAAGAAAGAGGAAGCGAAGAAGGAGCTCAGGGGTAAGGACTAAAAATGGCAATAGATAAGTACTTATCAATAATAACTTTAAATGTAAACGGATTAAATGCTCCAATCAAAAGACATAGGGTAACCGACTGGATAAGAAAACATAATCCATATATCTGCTGTCTGCAAGAAACACACCTCAGGAAAAGAGATGCACACAGATTGAGAGTGAAGGGATGGAAGATGGTATTTAAGGCAAATGGAAATGAAAAAAAAGCTGGGGTTGCAATACTTATATCTGACAAATCAGATGTCAAAGTGAAGGACATAATAAGAGATAAAGAAGGCCACTTCATAATACTAAAGGGAACAAGCCAACAAGAAGAAATACCTCTGGTAAACATATATGCACCCAATATAGGAGCACCTAAATACATAAAAAAAACTCTTGGAGGATATTAAGGGAGAGATTGACAGCAATACAATCATAGTAGGAGACTTAAATACCCCACTGTCACCATTGGACAAATCCTCTAAAAAAAAATCAGCAAAGAAACATCAATCCTAAATGACTCACTAGACCAGATGGAATTAACTGACATCTTCAGAACATTTCACCCCAAAACCACAGAATATACATTCTTCTCCAGTGCACATAGGTCATTTTCAAAGATAGATCACATATTGGGTCATAAGAAAAGTCTCTTCAAATTCAAGAGGATAGAAATCATATCAAGCATTTTCTCAGACCACAGTCGCATAAAACTGGAAATCAACTATAATAAAAACAATAGAAAGAAATCAAACACATGGAGACTAAACAGCATGCTATTAAACAATGACTGGGTAACCAGAGAGATCAAGGAAGAAATAAAAAACATCATGGCAACAAATGACAACGATACACAATACAAAATTTATGGAACACAGTGAAAGCTGTCTTGAGAGGGAAGTTCATAGCCCTACAAGCCTACTGCAAAAACAGGAAACAATGGTAATAAACCACCTAAAACTAAAACTCAAAGAGCTAGAAAGAGAGCAAAAAGAAAAGCCCAGTGTGCTAAAAAGGAAGGAAATAGTGAACATCAGAGTGGAGATAAACAACTTGGAGACCAAGGAAACAATTCAAAAGATCAACAAAACAAAGAGCTGGTTCTTTGATAGGATAAACAAGATTGATGGACCTCTAGCCAGGCTCACCAAGAAGCAAAGAGAGAAGACCCAAATAAACAAAATCAGAAATGAAAGAGGAGAAATAACAAAAGACCCTGTGGAAATACAAAGGATTGTTAAAAAATACGAAGAACAACTCTATTCCAACAAACTGGACAACCTGCAAGAAATGGACATTTTCCTAAAAAAATATAACCTCCCAAAACTCAATGAGGACGAAGCCAAACATCTCAATAGCCCAATAACTATGGAAGAAATTGAAGTAGTAATCAAAAAGCTTACAGCAAATAAAAGCCCGGGACCAGATGGCTACACAGGAGAGTTTTACCAAACATTCAAGGAAGAATTAAAACGTATCCTCCTCAGACTATTCAAAAACATTCAAGAAGAAGGAACACTCCCAAACACCTTCTATGAAGCCAGCATCACCCTAATACCAAAACTGGATAAAGACAACACAAGGAAAGAGAATTATAGGCCAATATCTTTCATGAACATAGATGCCAAAATCCTCAACAAAATTCTAGCAAATCGGATCCAGAAGTACATCAGAAAGATCATACACCATGACCAAGCAGGATTCATCCCAGGAATGCAAGGATGGTTCAATATCCACAAATCAATAAATGTGATACATCACATAAACAAATTGAGAGATAAAAATCACATAGTCATATCAATTGATGCAGAAAAAGCATATGACAAAATCCAACACCCTTTCTTGATAAAAACTCTCAGCAATGTGGGAATAGAAGGATCATACCTCAACATCATAAAAGCCATATACGATAAATCCACAGCTAACATCACGCTCAATGGGCAAAAACTACAACCATTTCCCCTAAGAACAGGAACAAGACAGGGATGCCCACTTTCACCTCTCCTGTTCGACATAGTACTGGAAGTATTACCCATTGCAATTAGAAAAGAAGAAGAAATAAAAGGCATCCAAATTGGAAAAGAAAAAGTAAAGATGTCCCTATTTGCAGATTAAATGATATTGTACATAAAAAACCCAAAGGACTCCATTCCAAAACTAATTGACTTAATTAATGAATTTGGCAATGTAGCAGGATAGAAAATTAATGCTAAGAAGTCTGTGGTATTTCTATACACTAATAGTGAAATTACAGAAAGAGAAACTAAAAAATCAATCCCATTTACGATCGCACCAAAAAAATTAAGATACTTAGGAATAAACCTAACTAAAGAGGCAAAAGACCTATATGCAGAAAACTACAGGACACTAAAAAAAGGGATAGAGGAAGATGTTAACAGATGGAAGAGCATACCATGCTCATGGGTTGGGAGAATCAACATCATTAAAATGTCAATACTACCTAAAGCAATCTACAGATTCAACGCACTACCCATTAAAATACCAACGACATATTTCACAGACCTAGAAAGAACTCTTCATAGATTCATCTTTAACAAAAAAAGACCACGAATAGCTCCAGCGATTCTGAGAAAGAAGAATAAAGAAGGTGGGATCTCAATACCAGATTTCAAGCTATACTACAAAGCAACTGTTCTCAAAACAGCCTGGTACTGGCACAAGAAAAGACATATAGACCAATGGAATAGAATAGAGAACCCAGATATCCACCCAAATCACTATGCTCAACTAATATTTGACAAAGGAGGCATGAACACTCAATGGAGCCAAGACAGCCTCTTCAATAAATGGTGTTGGGAAAATTGGACAGAGACATGCAAAAAAATGAAACTGTACCACCAACTTACACCAAATACAAAAATAAACTCAAAATGGATACAGGTCTTAAATATTAGAAGGGAAACCATAAAAATACCAGAGGAATCCACATGCAGCACAATCTCAGACATATGCCAAAAGAACTTCTTCACTGATACTACTCCAAAGGCAATGGAAGCTAAAGAAAAAATAAACAAATGGAACTGCATCAAAATAAAAAGCTTTTGCACAGTAAAAGAAACCATCAACAAAACAACAAGAAAGATCACTGTATGGGAGAACATATTTGCAAATGTTATCGCTGATAAAGGTTTAATCTCCAAAATCTACAGCCAACTTATACAACTCAATAAAAGGAAGATGAACGATCCAATAAAAAAAATGGGCAATGGACCTAAATAAAACCTTTTTGAAAGATGATAGAAGGAAGGCCAAGAGACATATGAAAACATGTTCAAAGTCATTAATCATCGGAGAGATGCAAATCAAAACGACAATGCGATACCATCTTACACCGGTCAGAATGGCAATCATCAAGAAATCAACAAATGACAAGTGTTGGTGAGGATGCAGAGAAAAAGGAACCCTTGTGCACTGTTGTTGGGAATGCAGACTGGTGCAGCCACTGTGGAGAACAGTATGGAGTTTCCTCAAAAAACTAATAATGGATCTCCCATTTGTCCCTGTAATTCCACTCTTAGGAATTTATCCTAAGTAATCACAAACACCAATCAGAAAGGATTTATGCACCCCTATGTTCATAGCAGCACAATTTACAATAGCTACAATTTGGAAATAGCCTAGGTGCCCGTCAATAGATGAGTGGATCAGAAAACTGTGGTACATCTACATAATGGAATTCTATGTTGCCATTAAAAAGAAGGAATTCTCACCATTTGCAGCAACCTGGATGGAACTGGAGAGCCTTATGCTTAGTGAATTAAGCCAGTCAATGAGGGAGAAGCATCACATGATCTCACTCATTGGTGGATAATAAAGAACATTATAAACTGATGAACAAAAGGATAGATACAGAGGCAGTAAAGCTTCAAACAGACTGTGAAAT
>PVJN01003048.1:21249-70964 GCA_004026805.1 Lasiurus borealis | reverse complement strand
GGTTGGGGTATGCCTGGGAGGGAGGGGGGCAATCGGGAGATATGCATAAAAAATTAATAATAAAAAAAGAAGGAATCCTTACCATTTGCAGCAACCTGGATGAATCTGGAGAGCATTATGTTAATTGAAATCAGCCAGTCAATGAAAGAAAAATACTACATGATCTTACTCATGTATGGATAATAAAGAACATTATAAACTGGTGCAGAAAAAGATAGATACAGAGGCAGTAAAGCATCAAATAGACTGTCAAATAACAGTGGGAAGTAGATAAGAGATCAACCAAATGTCTTATATGCATGCATATAAACATAACCAATAAATACAAGATACTGGGGAGTAGGGTATTCATGGGAGTGGGAGGGGCAATGTGAAGATATGTATACATGCAATACATTAATAAATAAAAAAAAACACAATTGAAGTCAAAAAAAGAAAAAAAGAAAGCTAAAGAATATGAGCAATAATCTGGCAATAAATTCTTATCAACAGTTGAATTTAAAAATTCAAATATACAAGCAAGAAATCTAATGAATAACGTAATCTGATAAATAAAATATTACCAGAGATATGGAAACATGAAACAGAAGAATCCAAGATGGCGGCATAGGTGAGCACCTAATCTGCTGCCTCGCACAACAATTTCAAAACTATACCTAAAAGACAGAGCGGACATCATCCAGAACCACAGCAAACCTGGCTGAGTGGAAATTCTACAACTAGAAGGAAAGAGAGGGGCTCATGGAGACCAAGAGGAGCTGCAAAAAGCTGAGGTATGGAGACGCTCTCTCTTGTGTGGAGAGAGCGGGTGCTGCATTCCCTGGCTGGCTTCCTCTGGTGGGAGGGATACAGAGACTCCCAATGGCATTGAACCTCTTATCCTATGGCACTGAACCTAAGATCTGGCCGAAACTCATATGGGGGAATTTTGACTGTAAAAATGGATAAGTGCACAGAAATTTAGGGGAGCTGCGAAAGGTCAGAAGTCTGCGGGTGTGCACTCCGCTGTGTGCAGAGGACAGACTGCTGATTGTGCTGCTGGCTTGGGGGCAGGAGACTGATCTCCCAACTGAGCCACTTCTAACTCCACTAAACCTCTGTTTTGGGCGAGACCCTGGGGACCCAGACTCATACGGTCCTGGAGTGCAGGCGAGTCGAAAAGGCAGCAATATAGAGGCACTGCCTGTGTGCAAAGGGCCCGATCCAGTGATTACCAAGAGTCACATGAGACCCAGGGGCTGCGTAGGGTAGGGCCAACTGGAAGGCAAGGCGGTTCATTAAGCCCTGAGACTCCACCCCTCCCAGGCTCAACAGAGAGGCTTTTGCAGTTTTGCAAGTCTTGTGTCATAAGGCTGAATCCTACACAGTTCTCCCGGCATAGTGAAAATGCGGAGACAAAGGAAGAGATCACAAACAAAAGAAATGGAGGAAAACAAATGACTGGATATAGAGTTCAAAACCACGCTTATAAGGTTTTTCAGGAATTTCCTAGAAAAGTTGGATAAGTTTAGAGAGACCCAAGAGGAGATGAAAAAGGACCAACTAGAGATGGAAAAGGACCAACTAGAAATTAAACATACAGTGACTGAAATAAAAAATATTATACAGAGACCTTTCAGCAGACTAGAGGAAGGCAAGAATTAAGTCAAAAATTTGAAATATAAAGAAGCAGAAAACACTCAACTAGAAAAGCAAGAAGAAAAAAGAATCCAAAAATGTGAAGATAATGTAAGGAGCCTGTGAGACAACTTCAAGCGTACCAACATCAGAATTGTGGGGGTGCCAGAAGAAGAGAGAGAGAGCAAGATAATGAAAACCTATTTGAAGAAATAATAACTGAAACCTTCCCCCATCTGGTGAAAGAAATAGACTTAAAAGTCCAGGAAGCACACAGAACCCCAAATAAAAGGAATTCAAGAGGACCACACCAAGGCACATAATTAAAATACCAAGAGCAAAAGACAAAGAGAGAGAGTATTGAAAGCAGCAAGAGAAAAACAGTTAATAACTTACAAGGGAGCACCCTTACAATTGTAAGCTGATTTCTTAACAGAAACAATGCAGGCCAGACGGGAGTGGCAAGAAATATTCAAAGTGATGAACAACAAGAATCTACAACCAAGAATACTCTATCCAGCAAAGCTATCATTCAGAAGAAGAAAAAGGTAAAAGATAAAAAATTATGAACAACAAATACATATCTATCAACAAGTGAATGTAAAAATTAAGTGAAATAAAAATTTGATGAACAGAATAAACTGGTCAAAATAGAATCAGGAGCACAGAAAGGGTATGGACTGATAATTCTCAGGGGGAAAGGGGGAAAGGGCGTGTAGGGAGAGACTGGATAAAAATCTTACACCTATGGATGAGGTCAATGAGGGGGAAGGAAAGGGCAGAGGGAGGTGAGCTATGGAGGGGAAAAAAGAGAAATAAATGTAATAATCTGAACAATAAAGATTTAATTAAAAACAAACAAACATGGAACAGAGTGACAAATCTCAGATGTAAGAGTGTTGAAAAGGTGGTGGCAAGAGATTAACCAAAAAACTTACATTCATATATTCATTATCTAAGGACACCAATGTTTATCCTACTTGGAGTTTGTTGACCTTTCTCAGTATATAGATTAGTGTTTTTCTATAAATTTTGAAAATTTTCAGCTATTATTTATTCAAAAAAAATTTTCTGTTTCCTTCTCTCTCTCCTCTTGTTATGGTACTCCTAATAAGCATATGTTGGTATACTTAATGGTGTCCCACATTTTTCTGAGACTTCATTTTCTTATTGATTTCAGAGAGGAAGAGAGAGGGAAAGATAAAAACATCAATGATGAGAATCATTGATAGGCTGCCTCCTTCAAGCCGCACACTAGGGATCAAGCCTGGAACCCAGGCATGTTATGACTGGGAATTGAACGTGCCACGCTGGCCTGGCTGTATGGAAACTGGACATTTTAAATAATATATAGTAGCAATTCTTGGTACTATCTCCGCCCTCACCATAGGGCTTGTTATTTGCTTTTCTATTTGTTTAGTATCTGTCTAGGATGCTTTAGTTGGTTCGTCTGAGGTTGCTTTTTTGGAAAGCACAGCCTTGGGAATGCACAGTCACTGGAATCACCCTAGTTTGGTAGCTTTCTCGGTCTCTTTTCTTTCTTTTTTTAAATATATTTTATTGATTTTTTACAGAGAGGAAGGGAGAGGGATAGAGAGTTAGAAACATCGATGAGAGAGAAACATCAATCAGCTGCCTCCTGCATGCCCCCCACTGGGGGTGTGCTCGCAACTGAGGTACATGCCCTTGACCGGAATTCAACCTGGGACCTTTTAGTTCTCAGGCTGACGCTCTATCCACTGAGCCGAACCGGTTTTGGCTCGGTCTCTTTTCTTGATTGCATAAAGATATTAAGCTCCACTAATTGCCAGTTGACTGCTTGTTGTTTTTAAGAGTTCCTTGGGACATAAATTGCTCTAGATAATAAAAGACATCCAAGCACATTGCCCTATCCTGTTTCTGTTCCATATATAGCTTCTTTCAGAGTAGCACTTCTAGCATACTTCAAAAAGTGACAGAAGCTAAGAAATTTTCCTAGAACATTCCAAAGCTCAGAGGTTGAGGCCACATCTTCTCTATGCAAAATAAAAAGGACTAATTTAGATAATAAAATAAAGAATTTCTGATATTATTTAAAGTAACTGAGAATTGGCAATTTATGAACTGTAATTATGTAATTATTGCTTTTGAATTTTTGTTTCTTATTCTATTTTTTCAGTGTTTTTTAAACTGATGGCATCATAACTCCATTATATGACCCTTTTAATTGCTCTAAGTTTCATTATTTTTGTCTAATTTAAAACATTAAGACCAATGAAAATTAATATGCTGGATAAAATTATTTTATTAAGAATTCATCTAGTGACATTAAAAAATCTTAGCTATTTTTCCTCTTTCTCTTTAGAAAAACCCATATACAAAAAAAAATTCTTAAATACATGTTTACAAGTTCAACTACTGTGTCACAAAGATTGAAACAGCTAAACAATAAGTAAATGCATTTTGCCCAAAGATTGATGACAATTAAAATGAAGAAAACCTATCAACAATTTGAAAAACAGAGGTTTTTCAGCCCCAATATTTGTTTTTGTAAACTAAAAAAAATAAAATAAAATTTATAAAAGCAACTTACGTTCCATGTGCTCAAACATTACTGAAAAGAGGAAGTCTCGTGGTGTCATGTAATATTCTCCTTCGTGTTCCAGTGAAGAAAACTGCATGAAGCGTTGTTTACGAAGAGACAATTTCTTCATCATCTTTCCAGAGTCACCATTTTGCTAAAATTAAAAAAAGGCAATGTAAGACTTCTTTCAGTATTATTTCCCAACTTAACTCCTTCTAGAATAATTTTGTAATTAATGAATAAATGTGTAAAATAATACAAGAGAGTGAGAAGTGCTAAGAAGAAATTCAAATCAGGGTAAGAAACTGATAAGGAGTACTCTTTTAGACAAAGTTGTCAAAGAAGGCCTTTTAAAGAGGTGACAGTAAGGAGACTAAATAGGTACAGCTACTGAGATATGGGGCTCTCAGAAAGAAAAGCATACTAAGCAAAAGTAAAGATAGGAATAAACCTGGTGTGCTCAAAGAACAGTGTGGCAGAAGATCAGATAGGTAGGCAACAGGTCATGTAAAACTGTGCTTCCATAAAGATAAAATATGGTATAGCTAATAAATAATTCTGTTTGGAGAAATTTATTTACATTGTGGGTAGGAAGTACTAAAAGAACATGAGTGGGTCAAATATTGTTAGTGTAGGAGTCTGTAGTCCTTGCAAAGGAACCTATATCTTTTTTTTTATTAGATAAATCTTTATTGTTCAGATTATTACAATTTTTCCCTTTTCCCCCACCATAGTTTCCCTCCACCCTACTCCCAACCCTCTCTATGCCATTACCTCCCCTCCATTGTCCTCATCCATACGTGTATGATTTTTGTCCAGTCTCTCCCTGCACCCCCCTTCACTTCTTTCCCCCTGAGAATTGTCAGTCCACTCCCTTTCTATGCCCCTGATTCTATTATATCCACCAGTTTATTCTGTTCATCAGATTTTTAATTCATTTGATTTTAAGATTCACTTGTTGATATATATTTGTTGTTCATAATTTTTATCTTTATCTTTTTTCTTCTTCTTCCTCTTCTTAAAGAGTACCTTTCAGCATTTCATATAATACTGGTTTGGTGTTGATGAACTCCTTTAGTTTTTTCTTTTTTCTTATCTGAGAAGCTCTTTTTTTGTCCTTCAATTCTGAATAATAGCTTTGCTGGGTAGAGTAATTTTGGTTGTAGGTTCTTGCTATTCATCACTTTGAATATTTCTTGCCATTCCCATCTGGCCTGCATCGTTTCTGTTGAGAAATCAGCTGACAGTTGTATGGGTGCTCCCTTGAAGGTAATTAACTATTTTTCTCTTACTGCTTTCAATATTCTCTTTATCTTTTGCTCTTGGTATTTTAATTATGCCCTTGTTGTGGTCCTCTTTGGATTCCTTTTGTTTGGGGTTCTGTGCACTTCCTGGACTTGTAAGTCTATTTCTCTCACCAGGTGGGGAAAGTTTTCAGTCATTATTTCTTCAAATAGGTTTATGGAAAGGCAACCAATTTCTTTCTTTCTCTCACAAAACAAAATTCAATGAGCTTGTCCTCAAGTGAAGTTTAAAAAAAAAATATATATATATATATAATTTGTGAAATCCAACATCATATTTTCACTCTAGATAGCTTTCCTATGGTGCTGCCTTAACTTGGACAACATCCTTCCTTCAACATACCATTCCCCTTTCACAATCGCTACTGATAGGTTATTCAATTTGATACAGAAGTGATGGTCAATGAATGCTGATTAGAAGTGGAACGTGGAAATATAAATTTTCGTTGCTCAAACCTCTCTAGATTCAAAGTTCCTTTTTGGCTAATTTCAATTCTTTCTCATGATTTGATAATGACTTCTTTGATCAGATAGATTTATACCTCTCTTGTGTTTCATGCAGTACTTAACAGAATACTGACTTATATGGAACATTCATTAATAATAGAATGATCTGTACCCCTAGAACTTATATATTCATGTCTTTACTTTTCTTTCCCTTGATATTACTAATAAAAATCACTTGAGGGGTATGTTTTAATTATACGACTCTATACTCATACAAGTAATCAGAAAACTAAATTTTATTAATACTTCCTAAACATTTTATTCATTAGGCCGATACATTGTATATAAAGTATCTATATGAAAACAGCAATAAACAAGATGAACACTAATTCCTACTAGAATGTCTTAATTGTTTGGCAGTAAGTTTACAGAAAGTATTTGATGTGTTAGGGAAGCAGGATGGGTAATGGTCTTCTCAGTAAATACCATAGCACTGGCAAAGTCCTAGAGAAAGAGAGCATGATATTTTATTTTTTAAAAATGTTTGATTGATTTTTAGAGAGAGAGGAAGGGAAAGGGACAGAGAGATATAAACATCAATGAGATAGGAACATCATCAATCGGCTGTCTCCTACACATCCAGCAACCTCAGTTTCTGGGTCGATACTCAACAGCTAGACTACAAAAGCCAGGCAAGGATGGTATTTTAGAAAAACTAAACGAAGTTGAGCATGGGCATAAACATTATTAGCTTACAGAATATTTATAATTATTATACTAATGTTTATAGCCTATTAAAGTAAGTAATCTACACAGAAATACTGTATATTTCCAAATCCTTAAACAAATGTTGCCTTTTATACTGCCTAATATCTAAGCTGTTAAAGACTGGTTAAAAAAAAAATGCTTTTACCGCCCTAGCCAATTTGGCTCAGTGAATAGAATTTTTACACATCAAATAAAATTGGACCACAGGATACAAATCTTTTCTTCCTTCCAATATTATTATCATATATTTTTATAAAAACTTAAGTTCAATTACAGGAAAAGCACATATACAAATATTAATTCAGCATACTAACACATAGGTTTGGGTATTTCAGGATTAAGGAGAAACATGATTATTATCTCCCAGGGCTAAATCAATTCCTTTCAAAAATAAAAAGCATCAAAAGGAAAACTATAATTTTGAACAATTTATTTAGGGTATAAATTTCATTACTAATGTTGGTATTCATATCTAAAACCCTTGTAAGGACCAAGGGATGTTTCAAGACTATTGAAATATCTCCCAAACCTTGCCCTAGAAGAGATAGAAAGAACAAGTGAGGGTAAAAAAAAAAATAAATTTTTTTTAAATATATAAATAAAGAGTACCAGCATTGGAGGAAGTTGGAGTCTCCAAGCATAAGATCTGCTGCATAAATCAAGTCTTTTCTTTTCTTCTTTCACCCACTTAGGATTTTTTGGTTTTTACTCCCAATATATATAATCCATTTAAAAATAAAATCTGGGAAGTTCTTTTCTTTATATTAGTTCCTCCCACCTTTCCCCACCAAAGTATAATGTACCTTCCTGAGAGTTAACTCTTAAAATCACAGGGTCATAAAAACCCTACAAACTGATGAGAAGGCAGCAGGAAATCGTTCTTCAAACCTCCCTCTCTTACAAACAACAAAAATGTCCCCCTCACAAACCACCAACAAAAGTTGCTCTCACAAACCAACAAAAATAAAAAAACACACACATCCATGTTGATGCAAGATCCTAACCTCCTACTTTAAACTTATTCTAAGATTACTTAGACCAAACTAAGTTAACAATAGGACTGAAAACCAGTTTCTTCTGCTGTGTACTGGAATGAGAGGATGAAATTCTGAAATACCTCATGGTTCATAACAACTCTAAGGAGCATTGTTCACACTTGATCACCACACAACTTTCTAACAAATAGCCGTCTAGTGTACTGAGGAGGGGGTATCTTTTCCATATGTGCTGGAGTAATACTATCATTGATATCTCCCAATCTGCAGTGTTAGTGTGGACAGAAAAAATTACAGAATGGGCCAACTGGAAGCTCCCATCACATGCTGCATTCACTACAGGTTCAATATCTGCCATTTTCCCCATTTGTGTTCTCTCAAAGATAGGACCAGCAATGGTAAGTTATGGTTTGGTTGGTCAGAAAAATACTGTAATTACAAAGTATGATAGAGGAGTTTGCATGGCTGATCTAGCTACCGACTATGACATGGTGAAAGGAGAGTAAGCACAATTTTAAAACATAAAGGGGCCATTAAGACTGCGGATGTTGCTAAGGGTGTGAAAATGCTCACAGAACAACAATCACAGGCAATTGACTAAGGCTAAAACATGGAATCATTTGGTGGTTTGGAATGGATTAATTCAATTTACGTTATTTCTAATGGGGAAAAAATGATTCTGTTTTCAAACAAATCACTCAACACTGGAGCTGCCCTCCAGGTGTTGAGTGTGCTCCCACAACAGGATGCAGCTCAGCTGACCTTCGGGCACCAGACTAGGGAAGCTGTAGTGGCCAGGATAAGACGGAGCAGCACCTGGGGGGGGCTCAGGCTCCTCCCCCACTGCCTGCCACTTCCTGCACTATTACATCCACCAAGAGGTTCCCAATTGTGAGAGGGCAGGCCAGGCTGAGGGACCCCATCAATGCAAGAATCCGTGCACCAGGCCTCTAGTTAACAAAAATCACATTCTGAAACAGAAAACAAAAGGCGATGGCCTTTATAATATCAGAGTGATGATAAAGTGCAAGAGGACAGAACTATTTGCCAAAGAGTTGGCTGAGCTAAATGAGCAAAGGGGGAAATACCATTATAAGACATTGAAAGTCATTAAGAAACAGTAAAGATTAGAGTGGATACTGCAGAAAAACTATGGACAATGTGTTAGAGAAAAAAATACATAGAAGGCAGAAGAAATTGACCACAAAAAGCAATGAAGAGAAAAGAATGTCGATTTTTTTTTATTTCAACTCCTCCCCTCTCCCATATTATCTAGGTGGCTCCCACTCTACTCCCACCCTCATAAGAGTGGGCATTTCTCAAAGCATACTTTTTCTAAGTCACCTCCCTAAATAAATAAATGAGAGAAAAGACTGTCCACATATATGACCGATACCACGGAGTCAACATAGGAATAATTTGCTGTGCTTCAGGAAGAGAAAGAGCAAATCAAACATCTATTTCAAAAATATAGAGAGAAGGTGTGTGTGTGGGGGGGGGGGAGGGGACTTTACTGAAATGCACAAAGATTTGCTACTCTATTTACCACTGCCCTATGTGTACTCTAGGTTTGACCACTTCTAGACCTCAGGGGAGACTCATCAATTATAGTCTCTTTCAGAAAATCTAAACAAGATTAGAATCATGCTGCCTTAAGAGCTGTTCTCTAAGAGTTAATATAAAAAATGACACAACAAAGGATGAGACATGACTGATTTCTAAGATTATTCTCAAGACATGTACCACCCTTCTGCAGTATGTGATGAAAGTGGTGCAGGGGACAGCACATCCAAGCTATTCAACTGGAAAAGCCAAAGAGAATTTTTTTGTCCTTCCTCACCCTAACTTGCTCCCTGCAGTTTAAGAGAACTATTCATGTGGGAAGTGGACCAAACAATAGTCTACCTTTATCTGAATAATGAGATTCCACAAGACACTGTACAAAGCTACCCTGTGGGCCAATGTGTACTGTCACACATAAACAACAGATGGGTTGGCAAGAGGAAACAGCTGCCTGGGAACCAGCTTCTAAGAATGAATGGTAGGAATGTGGTTGTGGAGATCAAAAGCCTTTTTAGGGTCTGCTGGTAGCTGTTATCCTGAACCACCTGACACAGCAAATGGGGGGGGGGGTCCTATAGGTGGAAAGTGGTGGGGGTGCACAAATTCTTGTAACGACAACTATAATCTGCATCTATAGCTAAATACATGGGAAAGGAGGGGCAGGAGAATTGCTGGGATTGGAGTCTGTACTCAGCACCTGACAACAATCCACATAGTTCTGCTTATATGTAAAATGTTCTGTGGATTTCCAGGATTACTTGTAATGCAGTAAAATATGTGACAAAGGCATTAAGAGCAATGAGTGATGTGAACTGGATAAAAGAGATCTTTGAAAGCTGATGACTTCTGTTAAAGCATTTCACTAGTTTATTGCTGTTAAAACAACAGGTGCTTCCCCAGTCTGTCTCTACTTTTTAATCCATGAAATGACAAACTGAAAAAAGTTAGCTCTTTGTTGAACATTCTTTGGTTTCTACAATTTCTCAGGAAGAAAGTGGGGAAAAAGAGGCCTCTCTTAGCATTAGATAAAATATGTAAAACCTTATTCATTTGGGGGCCTTTAGTTTGGATTCTGTAATAATATGGATAAAATACAATTGCTTTGTTGTTTCTGAACTTTCTGTGGTATAACTGAAAGATTATCTTTTCTTAAAGAAAATTTTACAATTGAAAAATTTCAGTCATTTTACAGAACTTTTCCACTTTGTTCTGAATCAGGGAGATACTATTGTGAAATAAAATATTGTCAGACTAAGTTAGAAATATTAATTGCATATGTAAGCTATGCTCATGATAAATTCTACAAAAGACAGCCAAGGACACAAAAGTCATCCTGAGAATGCAAGAAGCCTAGGGATCTGCTCTCTAGCTTCTGAAGATCTAGTCTCATCTGAACTGCTTTCCAGAAACTGGAAGGGAGTTGGTGTGGCTCTTCTTACATGAGCATGGTAGAAACAGCATATGCTTGTAATTACTGATTCTTAAAAATACCCTGGTATTCTGTCTGAACAAGGGTGGCAACTGTCAGAAGATACTGATGAGTACAGCAATAGTATCTTCTCTTCTAGTAACTGACTTCTCTCTCTTGCTGAGGTCACTGAGTAGAACACTCATCTACCTTTCCTCCAAAATTACCTTTCAGGGAGTATATCATAACTACCTAAATTTTTGTTTATGTTATAAACAGAAAGTTTAAATTAGATCTCAAATAATTAAAAGGAGATTAGAGCCTTAAATTAAAATCTCAATACACTCCTAAAGTTTGATCAAAATCATTAATTGCAACCACAACTAAATCATATTTCTCTCAATAAGTTACTAAATTACTTTTAGCTCATTTCCCTATGTAGGAGAAGAAAAATACTATTTTGTGCACTCCTACAGCTATTCAACATTGGTCTATTGAGTAAGTATTATGTGTCTACTATGACCAAGCCCTGCACAGAGATAAAATGACAAATGGATATATGCTCTGTTTCTAGTGAGGGAGGCATAACAAAAGGTGATCAATGCTAGGCAGGATTATGAAAGAAATACCCAGCATTCAGCAAATGTGTGTTCCATTATGATAAATTTCAAATTCTGATTATTTTTAAATGATATTTATTGACCATAACATTCTGACTTATTTTTCAAAATGATTATAATTTTCAGGTTTCATAATTAAACTTGACTAAAACACTAGTAACAGGTTGGTACAAGTTTATCTGGATTGTGGTCTCTTTTCTTTGGCAGATGAGAAATGCATCCAAGTAGTTACAAGGAACCTTTGAGATACAAGCTATGATCTGATTTCAGAAACCTCAGCCATGTAAAAAAGGACTCCTTGGAACTGAAAACTTCCAGTAAGCCTGGGAAAGTGATGCTATTAGAGAACACTGAAAGGGTTAATACTTATAACTTGTGCTCTACAGAATTACAGTGTAACACAAAGAAGGGATGGATTAAAGGACCTTCCCCTCTTTCCTTTCTCCCACCCCGTCATGGGAAACAGGTGCTGTCTGTAGCATATCTTATAGTTGGGATTGCAGAAGAAAAGTGATTCATCCACACAGTATTTTACATAGCTCCTAACCCCCTATTCTCTGTGACCCACTTGGACTTCCATATCTTCAATCCACAGCAAAAGAATGTCCTCTCCATACCCTTCCTCAGGTTACAGGACACTCATAGTGAGGATGGACTTCCAAAGCTTGTGGCTAAATACTGAAAGCTGTTTACTTCTCTAGCACAAGTCCTTTAAGCCCCACATCCTAATCCTACACAAAATGTGGTAAAATATTATATTTTTTTATTTTAAAAATTTTTAATATTTAAAAATTCTAATTACTATTATTTTTATGAATTGGTCATTGTACAAAATAAATATGTACTGTACTGACATATCAGCCTTAGTTTTGTTCACTGTAAACATGATAGCTTGTTCTTAGCTTCAATATTCATCTGGCTACCTTTGATGAGCTTCAATAAACTTTTATAGCCTATCCTTCCAGAAGACAGATTAAATAGCCATTTACTGCTTCTGACGGTAATTAGAACATTTCACAAATCATGTAGTACAGCTGGTTTCTTGTCCCTCTTATTATTTGGCTAACTTATCTCACTTAATAGAAAAACATGTAAATTGACCGCACCTCCGCTATGCCCACTGCCAGAGTGAGTATACAAATTAACCCAACAAAGATGGAAGTTTATTTGCATACATACCTGGGTCCTGGGAACCTCTTTGGCACCCAGGTCACTCCCAGCTGGCCGTCGGAGGGGCCAAGCCTGTGATTGGAAAGGAAAGGGGTACTGGGGCGTGGAGGGGAGGAAAGCGCTTCCCAAGCCTAAAGCCTGGGGCTTGGGAAGGGGCCTAGCCTGACCAAATGCAGACCATCCCAAGTCAGCACTGGGTTGCCAAGCTGCAGCCTGGCAACCCAACACTGACTGCTCAGGTGGCTGAGACCCAGAAAGTGAGTTGGATCTGCAGCCTCAGAGGAAGCTGTTATTCAGTGTACTTACCTCACTCTCCCTCTTTCTTTCTGATCTTCCCCAGCAGCCAGGCTGTTCTTTTTCTCCCAGCCTTCATGGGGGCTGCTGTTAAGCCCCTCATCTTTGATCAGGCCCAAAGATAGGCCTGGAGATGCTGACTGGCATAGGAACTGACCAATCAGAACCAAAGGTAGAAGCCATGGGGAAACAATAGCTGCCTAAGAAGTGGAACTTCTGAAGCTGACTAGCACAAGAACTGACCAATGAGAACCAAAGGTGGATGCTGCAGGAGTGCCAATGGCTGCCAAGGATGCAGAGCTTTTGACACTTACTGGCATAGGAAACAACCAATCAGAACCAAAGGTAGGTGCTGTGGGAACCAATGGCTGCCTAGGAGGTGGCGCTTCTGACACTGACTGGCATAGGAAATGACCAATGAGAACCAAATCTGGGGGCTGTGGGAAGCCAATAGTTGTCTAGGAGACACAGCTTTTGACTGGAATAGGGACCGAATAATCAGAACCAAATTAGCTAGCAGAAAAGGGCAGTTGGGGATGACATCAGGCCTGCAAGAGATGGCAGTTAGGGGTAATCAGGCTGGCAGGCAGGTGAGCAGTTGGGAGCCAGTTATCCAGATAGTGAGAGGGATATCTGTCTGCCAATTAGGCCTGATCCCTAGAATCAGGCCTAAAATGGCAGTCGGACTTCCTGCAAGGGAAAACAATTGGAGAGGGTGCAAGCTGAGTTGAGGGAATTCCTTCTCCATGCACGGTTTTGTGCACCAAACCTCTAGTTCATGAAGAATTTTAGTAATTACCTATTTTAGTTCATCCAAAGTACCCATTTTGGATTTGTTGTTGTTTTGGTATTAACACACAGATCCCTGACTAAACTTCATAAAAGTCCTAAAGACTCTGAATTTCTCAAGAACAGAAAATAAATTTTTCTGTGTCCCTAGTGCTTACATCATTAATATTATTAAATGGTTAAAAAAACATATGCAGGAATGAATTAATCAATATTAATGGAATCAATTCCAAACTCAATGTGATATTTTAAAAATAACAACTTAAAAAGAGATGTCAGTCTATTCAGTAAACCAATATACAAATGCTTGGTTTTTGTTCTTTATTTTAAATATATTTTTATTGATTTCAGAGAGGGAGAGAGATAGAAACATCGATGAGAGGGAATCATTGATGGGCTGCCTCTGGCACACCCCATACTGGGGATTGAGCCCACAACCTGGGCATGTACCCTGACTTGTAATTGAACCATAACTTACTGGTTCAATAAGTTCACGATCAACAATGAAGACATGCCAGCCTGGCTGTGTTTATATATTTTAAGTCCTATTAATAATTTATTAAAATACCTTTAGAGAGGTAGGTATGCACTCTGCCTTGTTCAACTACACTAAAGAAATATGCACAAAGAAATAAAAGTTCTCTTATTATTTTTCTTTTATCATGTATAAGCCTTTTATTATAACCACAAACTACTGCAGTTAATTACTTTAGATGAAGAAAAATGCCTTCATAACAAGAAGAAAGAGGTAAAGCTACTGATAGGTGGTGCCAGTATTAACTGTTCCAAATCATATTGCCTTATTTTATTCAAATTGTGGAAATTATGAAATCTCAGAAACTGGATTACACAGCTCCTTCACACTCTCCTGTTAATCGGAATGAATGATCTAATGGATTTCAGACCTCATGCCATATTTGGCTTAAGTTTAAAAAAAATTTTTTTTTCAGTTAGTTTAGTTTATTGACATATCTTAATACGGTTTGACTGGGAAAGAAATATGGAGGTCAAGAGAAACCAAGATGGTGGCATAGGTGAACACCTAAACTGCTGCCTTGCACAATAATTTCAAAACTACAGCTAAAAGACAGAACGGACATCATCCAGGACCACAGGAAAGCTGGCTGAGTGGAAATTCTACAACTAGAAGGAAAGAGAGGGGCTCACGGAGACTCAGAGAGCTGCAAAAAGCTGAGGTACGTAAACACGTGCATGGAGAGGACCTAGCTGGCTTCCTCTACCGGGAGAGAGACGGAAACTCCCAATTGCACGGAATGCCAGTTCCGACTTCACTGAACCCCAGTTCTGGGCGGGTTTCATATGGGGAAGTATGGACTGTCATGAAAAGGGAGGAGTGCATGGAAATTTAGGGGAGCCAAAAAAAGCAGATGTCTGGAGGCGCAACACTGAGAGTGTGCACACAGAAGGCTAGCTGCTAATTGTGCCACTAGCTTTCTGTAGCAGGATTGAGACAGACCTCCCAACTGTGCTGAAATCCACTTCCACCATCACTAAACCCCAGTTTCGGGTGAGACCCTGGGGACCCAGACTCAGATGGATTCCCTAGAGCTCACAGAAACATAGGGGAGCCAGAAAGGCTGAGGTCTGGAGGCATGCAAATGCACACAGAGAGGGCTGCAGCAATTACTGAGGACACTGAGGACACTGAGACCCATGGGTCGCATAGAAAAGAACTGATGAGAAGCTCAGGCTGTCAGTTTAGGCCTAAGACTCGGCCCCTCCAAGCTGAACACAGAGGCTTTTGTAACTTTGCAAGTTTGGTATCATAAGGCTGACTCCAGAACAGAAGTTCTCCTGACTTAACACAGCTGATCCTCACAACCAATTGGCTTTGAGGTCAATTTCCCCCAGTGATACCAATAACAATTAAGACTTAATTACAACAAGGCTATTATACACTCAGTGCATAAAGGGCTGCAGCAAGAAAGTCCACCTCAGATATCTGGGGAAGTGGAGCTACTGGGCCATATAGGACAACTAGCACACAAAGCTACTCTACCAACTCAGGGAAGAAGTGAAAATGCAGAGACAAAGGAACAGATCACAAATGAAAGCAATGAAAGAAAAAGAAACCACTGGATATAAAGTTCAAAACCACAGTCACAAGGTTTTTTAAGAATTTCCTAGAACAGATGGATAAATTTAGCAAGACACAAGAGGAGATGAAAAAGGACCAACTAGAAATTAAATGTACACTGACTGAAATAAAACAATATTATACAAACACCTAACAGCACACTAGAGCAATACAAGAATCAAGTCAAAGATTTAAAATACACTGGTACCTCGAGATACGAGTGCCCCAACATGAGATTTTTGAGATACGGGCCGACGAGCGAGCGATTTTTGCTTTGAAATACGAGCAACACTTGAGATAGGAGTAATTGCGTGGATCAGCCGGCTGCACATGACCCACCAGTTTACCGCGACTAGAACGTCTAATAAGTTACAGAACGAATTAAACTCGTATCTCGAGGTACCACTATAGAGAGAAGCAGAAAACACCCCACTGAAAAGAAAAAAGAATCCAAAAATGTGAAGATAGTGTAAGGAGCCTTTGGGACAACTTCAAGTGTACCAACATCAGAATTATGGGGGTGCAAGAAGAAGAGAGCAAGATACTAAAAACCTATTTGAAGAATGATGACTGAAAACTTCCCTCACCTGGTGAAAAAAATAGACTTAGTTCAGGAAGTCCACAGAACCCCAAATAAAAGTAATCCAAAGAGGACCATACCAAGATACATCATAATTAAAATGCCAAGAGCAAAAGACAAAGAGAGAATATTAAAAGGAGCAAAGGAAAAACAGTTAATTACCTTCAAGAGAGCACCCATACGATTGTCAGCTGATTTCTCAACAGAAACTATACAAGCCAGGTGGGAGTGGGAAGAAATTTAAAATGGTGAATAGCAAGAACCTATAACCAGGATTACCCTACCCAGCAAAGCTATCATTCAGAATTGAAGGGCAGATAAAGAGCTTCACAGATAAGAAAAAACTAAGGGAGTTCATCAACACCAAACCAGTATTATATGAAATGCTGAAAGGTATTCTTTAAGAAGAGGAAGAAGAAAAAGGCAAAGGTAAAAATTATGAACAACAAATACATATCTACCAACAAGTGAATTTAAAAATCAAGTGAGTTGAAAATCTGATAAACAGAATAAACGGGTGAATATAATAGAATCAGAGGCACAGAAAGGGAATGCACTGTCAATTCTCAGGGGGAAATGGTGACGGGAGTGCAGGGAGAGACTGGACAAAAATCATACACCTATGGATGAGGACAATGTTGGGGAGGAGGTTAAGGCCAGTGGGAGGGTTGGGAGCTGGGTGGAGGGAAACTATGGAGGGAAAAAAGAGGAACGATAGTAATAATCTGAACAATAAAGATTTCTTAAAAATTTTTTTAAAAAAGGAAACATACAAATTGACCATACCTCCGCTATACACACAAGCCATGCCCATCAGCCAATCAGGAGCAAGTATGCAAATTAACCCAACCAAGATGGCTGTGGCCCAGCAATGGAAGATGCTAAGCTTCCCGCCTGCTCTGGCCAGCCCTGTTCTCTGCTCAAGGGTACAAAGTTTCAATTATAGGAGATAAATAAATCCCAGATCCCAGGACCACCCTTGGATTGTCAGGCGGGGGGGAGGGGGGCTGGCCTGCAAACAACCACAGGCCCCTCGCCGGGCCACCCCTTGCCTCAAGGGAAACCCCACCCTGATCTGGACACCTACAGGCAAACCAGCTGGCCTCCACTCATGAACCAGGCCTCTATCCTATCTAATAAAAGAATTATATGCAAATTGACTGTTACTCTAACACAAGATGGCTGCTCCCATGTGGACACAAGATGGCCACCACAAGATGGCCAGCAGGGGAGGACAGATGAGAAGGACCAGGCTGGCAAGGGAGGGCAGTTGAGGGTGAACAGGCCTGTAGGGGAGGGCAGTTGGTAGGGACCAAGCCTACAAGGGAAGGCAGTTGGGGGCGACCAGGTCTGCAGGGAAGGGCAGTTGAGGGGAGACTCAGGGCTGCAGGGAAGGCATTTAGGGGTAACGAGGCCTGCAGGGGACGGCCTTAGGAGCAATCAGGCTGGCAGGGGAGCAGTTAGGCATCAATCAGACTGGCAGAGGTGTGATTAGGGGGTGATCAAGCTGGCAGGCAGAAGCAGTTAGGGGCAAGCAGGAAGGCAAGGAGGAGAGCAGTCAACAGTCTTGGATTGTGCGAGGGATGTCTGACTGCCCCTTTAGGCCCAATTACAGTAGCATTGGGCCTAAAGGGTCAGTCGGACAGCCCTCAAGTTATCCCAGATTGGAGAGGGTGCAGGCTGGGCTTAGGGACCCCCCCTTCCCTACTAAGTAGTAAGCACAATACAGAGAGTAATTACAAAATGACAGAAAACAAATGTATCAGATGTAACAATGTGAATGAACTTAACTTGCCTATTTAAAGATTTTCAAACTTTCTTAAAGAGCAAAGTCCAACCTTATTTAGTATATATAGAACATACTTAAAATGTATGATTCAAAAAGGTTAAAAATAAAGGGATGAATAATTATTACACAAATAGTACAATTAGGTTGCAATCATATCCAAACCAAAAAAAAATTAAGCAAAAAGTATTCAAGAGACAAATGCTAAAAGCTGCATCTCACAATGAAAAATAGTATCTATAAACCAAATAATAGAAACTATAGCCAATTCAAGAATAAATAAATAGAAATTCTCTATAAATAAGACACACACACCACTCAGCATGAGAATTCAAGGGAGGAGGGATTAAGTGAAGACATAAATGACCTAACAATATAACTAGTGTACATAGAAAAGCCTAAATAACTGTCTGGTTGCTATGACATGCAATGACATAGAAAAACAAAGTTGGTGAGCTGCAGTGACTTGGCAGCTGCAGTTCTTGGGTGATGAACCTGGAACTAAAGAGAAAGGAGCCTGATTCCTGGGTATGTCACCCAAGAACTGCCCTCTCACAATCTGGGATCCCTTGGGGGATGTCAGAGAGCTTGTTCTGGCCCAATCTCCACAGGACTCTAGTGATATATAATAAGAAACACATAAGGTATAAAGTTTTTTCTTTTTTAATTTAATAAATGTTTTATTGTTCAGATTATAATTGTTCCTCTTTTTTTCCCTCAATAGCTCCCTTTGTCCCGGCTCCCACTCCTCCCTCTGCCCTTTCTTCCCCCCTCATTGTCCTCATCCATAGGTGTATCCATTCTTACCCTGCACCCCCCTCACCCCTTTCCCCTTAAGAATTGTGAGTCCATTCCCTTTCTATGCCCCTGATTCTATTATATTCACCAGGTTCTTCTGTTCATCAAATTTTTATTTCACTTGATTTTTAGATTCACATGTTGATAGATATGTATTTGTGATTCATAATTTTTACCTTTACTTTTTCTCTTTTTCTTCCTCGTCTTAAAGAGTACCATTCAGCATTTCATATAATACTAGTTTGGCCTTGATGAACTCCTTTAATTTTTACTTATCTGTGAAGCTCTTTATCTGCCCTCCAATTCTGAATGATAGCTTTGCTGGGTAGGGTAATCCTGGTTATAGGTTCTTGCTATTCATCATTTTGAATACTTCTTGCCACTCCCATCTGGACTGCATAGTTTCTGTTAAGAAATCAGCTGACAATCGTATGGGTGCTCCCTTGTAGGTAATGAACTGTTTTTCTCTTGCTGCTTTTAATATTGTCTTTTGCTCTTGGCATTTTAATTATGATGTGTCTTGGTGTGGTTCTCTTTGGATTTCTTTTGTTTGGGATTCTTGATGCTTCTTGGACTTATAAATCTTAATTCTTTCACCAGGTGGGGGAAGTTTTCAGTCCTTATTTCTTGAAATGTTTTCAGTATCTTCTCTCTTCTTCTGGCACACCCATAATCCTGATGTTGGTATGCTTGAAGTTGTCCCCAAGGCTCCTCATGCTATCTTCACATTTTTGGATTCTTTTTTCTTGTTGCTTTTTCAGTTGAGTGTTTTCTGATTCTTTACATTTCAAATCTTTGACTTGATTCTTGCATTCCTCTAGTCTGCTGTAAGGTCTCTATAATATTTTTCATTTCAGTCAGTGTATGTTTAATATCTAGGTGGTCCTTATCATTTCCTCATGGGTCTTGCTAAACGTACCCATCTTTTCTAGAAAATTCTTGAAAACTGTCGTTTTGAACTCTATATTCAGTTGTTTGTTTTCCTCCAGTTCTTTTGTAATCTGTTCCTTTGTCTCTGCATTTTGCTGCTTCTCTGAGTTGGTAAAATAGCTTTGTGTGCTAGGGTCCTATATGGCCCAGTAGCTCTGTCCCCCAGTTACCTGAGGTGGACACTCTTGGTGCATCCCTTTGTGGACAGTGTACAGACTTGTTGTAGTTAAGTATTGATTGTTGTTGGTATCACTGGGGTAACTGACCTCTAAGTCAAATGGTTATGAGGATCTGCTGTCTATGCAGGAAGAACTTCTGTGCTGGAGTCAGTCTTATGATACAAGACTTGTAAAATTGCAAAAGCCTCTGTGTTCACATTGAATGGGGCAGAGTCTCAGGGCTGAGCAGACAGCCTTGGCTTATCATCAGCCCTGCCCTATGGAGCTTCTGGGTCTCTGTGTCTGTTGGTAATCACTACAGCCCTCTCTGCACGCACTTGTGTGCTTCCAGACCTCTGCCTTTCATTGCTCCCTGAGTTTTTGTGTGCTCTAGGAACCTGTTTGGGTCTGGGTCGCCAGGATCTTGCCCGAAACGGAGGTTTAGTACACTCGGGAGGTTCTGTCTTCTTCTTGCTAGAGAAAGCCAGCAGCACAATCAGCAGTCAGCCCTCTCTGCGCATACTGGTGTGCACTCTTCCAGACCTCTGTATTTCATGGCTACCAAGTTTCTGTGCCCTCTTCCCTTTTCATACAGTCCAGACTCCCCCCGTAGGAATCTTGCCCGGAACTAGGGTTCAATGCAGTTGGAACTGGGGTTCTGTGCAGTTGGGAGTTTGTCTCCCTCCCACTAGAGAAAGCCAGCCAGGCACTCACCGCCTGTCTTCTCCATGCACATGTTTCCGTACCTCAGCTTTTTGTAGCTCCTCTGAGCCCCTCTCTTTCCTTCTAGTTGCAGAATTTCCACTCAACCAGCTTTCCTGTGGTTCTGGATGATGTCTATTTTGTCTTTTAGCTGTAGTTTTGAAATTGTTGTGTGAAACAGCAGTTTAGGTGTTCACCTATGCTGCCATCTTGGTTTCTCTCCAGGTATAAAGTTTTTAGTACATAACATAAACCATACCTTATACATGTAAATAAAATTAAAATTCTGTAGGGTCATATTTCTTAATAGTTATCACAACTTTTATCCCACACACCACACATTCATAGAACTTTCATAGAAGTCAATAAAAATTTTCTGTATAGCCTATCTCTACTTTAAGTAGAGCATTCATTAAGTATTATTTCTATAATGAAATTGCTTATAAACTGAAACATTTAATAGTGTCATTTATGGAAAGTAGTTTATTAAAGAATATACTTGCTATGGGTTGACTTTACAAATATTTACCAGTTTTTAAACTATAATTTTAAGTTCATATACTGCTATTAATTGTGGGTCAGGATATGTTCATGAAACGTTTTAATTCATAAAACTCCAGAATTCACAGGAATAAGGGAATTAATTTGTATACATTTGAACTAGAACATGTTTTATAGAACAGTAATTTACTTGAGTTCAGCTAAACAGATATAATTGCAAATAAATATCACTACAAAAGAAAAGGCTAAAATATGCTTCTGCTTTTACATTACAACTAGAGGTCTGGTGTACAGACTCATGCACATTGAAAGGAAATTAATTAGAAGATGGGTGTTAAGTTGGACTCGTCGAGATGGACTGGATACACCCTGAAGCCAACCTCCTATGGTCCCTCCCTGGCCGGCTGCATCTGGGGTGGCACTGGGGCTCAAAGGACATATGTGGAATGAGCCAGGTCTCTCCAGCAGATGGAGACCCTTAGCCCGACTTGCCAGGATTGGGCCAAACCCAGCCGTCCCATAGCCCCTGAGGGGTCCCAGAGTGCAAAAGAGCACTTTGAAAAGGTGTTGTGGCTCAGCAGATCCTGCGTTGAGCATCTGCTCTGTGATGGTCATTGTGTGTCATTGCTACCAGTTGGTTGGCCAGTCACTTAGGCTTTTGGCATAGCTATTTGTCCTGCATGAATGAGAGGTTGTCTTTTTTTTTTTCCTTCCTTGATAATAGAAGGACAGTACATACATATATATCATACTGTCATTTTGGAGGAATGAGAGGAGACAAGGAAGGAAGGAAGGAAGGAAGGAAGGAAGGAAGGAAGGAAGGAAGGAAGGAAGGAAAGAAGGAAGGAAAGAAAAATATATATGGGACTACATCAAAATAAAGAGATTCGGCACAGCAACAGAAATCAACAGAACAATAAGAGAACACACCGCAGGGGAGAATATATTTGTCAAATATTATCTCTGACAAGGGTTTAATCTTCAAAATTTATAGAGAACTCGTACATTTTAACAAAAGAAGATAAACAATCCAATAAAAAATGGGCAAAGGACTTAAATAAATACTTTTTGAATAAAGACATACAGAAGGCCAACAGACATATGAAAACATGCTCAAAGTCACTAATTATTTGATAGATGCAAATCAAAAGGATAATGAAGTACTATCTTACACCTGTCAGAATGGCTATCATTAGCAAATCAACAAATGACAAGTACTTTGGAGGATGTGGAGAAAAAGGAACCCTTGTGCACTGATGTGGAAAACAAAAAATTAAAAATGCAACTCCCTCATCCAGTAATCCCACTTCTAGGAATATATCCAAAGAAATCAGAAACACCAATCAGAAAGAATATATGCACCCCTATGTTCACAGCAGTGCAATTTACAATAGCTAAAATTTGGGTACAGCCTAAGTACCTATTAGCATATGAGTGGATTAAAAAAGTATGGAACCTCTACACAATGGAATACTAAGCTGCTATAAAAAAAGAAAGAACTCTTTCCATTTGCAACAGCATGGATGGACCTACAGAGTATCATGCTAAGTGAAATAATCTAGTCTGAGAAAGAGAAATATCTCAGACTGCTAAACCTCAGAGGAAGAGGGGAGGGCATGAAGAGGATGGTAAGCGAACAACCAAAACACTTGTTTGCATGCATATAAGTATAACCAAAAGAACAAAAAACAGAGCGTTATAAGGGCTCATGCTGGGAGGTGGGTTTGAGTGGGGAGAGGTTAATGGGAGAAAAAGGAGAAATAGGTAATTCTTTCAACAATAAAGAATTGAAATAAATAAGTAAGTAAGATCAAAGAAAAACAAACTATATTCGGTGTTTTCTTAGAATTTTAATAATTAACCAATGTCATGATGCAATGTTATGTATATTATACTAATAATATCAAGGTTCCTTAAAAATAATTTGTTAGATAATAATTTTTAGCAACATTGAAAAACCCCACCAAAAGAAAACCATTGGAAGTTTTTGGCAATTGGTCCCACATTCATAACAATTGTTGTTTCTAAGTTCTCATCTTTAGGAACTGTTAAGTCATCCCCTCTTCCTACTCTAGGTGCTTTTCTCCAGTAGCAGTGTCATTACAGATCCCTCCAACAGCCCAGGTCCTGATTCCACTTCCTAATTTTCTATAGCTGTTTACAATCAGGTTCTTAAAAAAAAAAAAATTACATAGAATGAAAGTGGAATTAGGTCTATAGCCAGCTTTTAGGATTAACCATTCCCTCTGCTTTCACTCATTACAACAGAGGAAGAACACTTGTTACCATCAAAGTACAAACTTTGTACAATGGTCTTGACTTCATATAACGTCCTTTCAAAAAGACTGACTTTTGTTTACCTACCCCCCAGATCTGTGACAATTTTTTGCCTCTTTATCACATTATTCTGTCAGCATTCAAATGTCCTATATTGTCTCACATCCTAATATATAAAAATCCAGGGTCCTTCAGTAATGACAGACTGAAGGCTTGACTGAACACTGGAAGTCAATCCTGCAGAAAGTAACTGCTGAGGGCACTGGGGATCAGGCCTGGAGAGAGGCCCAGAGAGAGAGGCAGGGTCTGATCCACAGCTGTTGATCAGCCATTGCTCCTCTCTGCCTCTTCCTTTCCCTCTCCCCGCTAGCTTTGCCAGCAGCTGAGCTTGTTTCTCTCTGGGCCTCCGTGGGGGCTGCTGATCAGCCCCACCTTTCTGATTAGGCCTGGAGATAGGCCCAGAGATGCTGACTGACATAGAAACCGACCAACCAGAACCAAATCTGGGTGAACTGTGAGGAGCCAATGGCTGCCTAGGAGACGGAGCTTATAACACTGACTGGCATAGAAACCAACTAATCAGAATCAAATTGGCTGGCAGGGGAAGGCAGTTGAGGTGAGATCAGGCCTGCAGGGGAGGGCAGTTGGGGGCGAGATCAGGCCGACAGGCAGGCAGAGGCAATTAGGGGTGATCAGGTCAGCAGGGGAGAGCAGTTGGGGGTGAGATCATGATGGCAGGGGAGGGCAGTTGGGGACATCCAGCCCAGCAGGGGAGGGCAGCTGGGGGTGAATTCAGTATAACATTGGGAGGGCAGTTGGGCGCAAGATCAGGCAGACAGGCAGAGGCAGTTAGGAGAAATCAGACAGGCAGGCAAGCAGTGAGAGGGATGTCCCACTGCTAGTTTAGGCCCGATTCAACAGAGAGGCATCCCCCAAGAAGTTCCCCAATTGGAGAGGGTTGCAGGCTGGGCTGAGGCAACCGCCCCTCTGTGCACAAATTTTATGCAACAGGCCACTAGTCATATCTAATTAAGAGAGAATATACCAATTGACTGTCACACCCTTACAAAGATGACGCCACCCACAGCCAATAAAGAGGGAATATGCTAATTGACTGCCATGTCCTCAGAAGATGGCAGCGCCCAGTCCCCTCAACCCCACCTCATCCAGCTGGAATCCCCCAGTCCCCTCAGCCCTGTCTCATCCAGCCAGAGTCCCCCAGTCCTCTCAGCCCTGCCTGGGGCCGGCAGGCATTGTACACCTCATCTCGCTGGAGTCTCCCAGTCCCCTCAGCCCCGCCTCATTCAACCTCAGTCCTGCAGTCCCCTCCACCATGCCTCATCCAACCAGAGTTCCCAAATACCCTCTGCCCTGCCTTATTGAGCCAAAATCCCCATCCTCTCAGCCCCACCTCATCCAGCTGGAATCCCCCAATCCCCTCAACCCTGCCTCATCCAATCAGAGTACCCCAGTCTCCTCAGCCCTGCCTCATCCAGTCCCTGTAGCATCTAGCCTCATCCAGCCTGTCCCCCAATCCCCTCAGCCCCACAGGGGAAGGCAGTTAGGGGTCATTGGGCCAGCAGGGGAGGGCAGTTGGAGGCAATTGGCCTGGCAGGGGAGGGCAGTTGGGGATGATCATGCCGGCAGGGGAGAAGTTAGGTGTCAATCAGGCCAGCAGGGAAGCAGTTAGGGGGCTATCAGGATGACAGGCAGAGTGGTTAGGGGCAATCAGTTGGCAAGTGGTTAGGAGACTGCAGTCCCAGACTGCGTGGGATTAGACCTAAACTGGCATTTGGACATTACCCAAGGGGTCCAAATAGGAGAGGGTGCAGGTTGGGCTGAGGGACACCCTCTCCCATGCACAAATTTTGTGCACTGGGCCTCTAGTCTTAAAATAAAAAACAAAACCTGCCTTTGGTCTCTTATCTCCAGCTCACTGCCCTTTACATCCTGTATAATAACTTTTAGAAAAAAAAGTATCTCTATTCATTTGCTTCCTTACTTCAATCTCTCACCATATCCCAATTAAATTTTACTGAAATTCCTTGTCAGTGTCACCAACAACTTCCCTATTGCTACACTCAGAATTTCATTTTCTGTTCTCCTCCTTTCATCCACAGACTTAAGTGGGTACTCCCTCCTTCTTGAAGGGTTTTCTTGTGACTATGCCACCATGGTAAGCACACTTATCTAATACCTTTTTTGGGTTATGGAAATTTCCTCCTTTGAGATGATAAAAACTGCCTTATAAAGCTTTTTGTTATACTTATTGTAATGATGCTACAGTATCTTCTTTATAAAACAGAAGAAAATACTATTTTATTCTAAGAATTAGTTCTGCTTCTGAGCAACTGACTATAGTCATGTGTCGCTTAATGACAGGGATAAGTTCTGTGATTTTGTGGTTGGGCGATCATCACAGAGGCACTTACACAAACCTGGTACACCTCACTGCATCATCTATATGGTATATCGTACTTGCAGTCTGTTGTTCAAAGACATATTGTTACATAGCATAATTGTATTATGAAGCAAATAACTGGCCTGTTCTCCTCTTTGAACTTGCTAAGTTTAAAATAAAGTATAATACAGAATCTCACAGCATACATTTTAATCTTTTTTAAAGCTTCATCTTGTATTTTTTTTCTCTCCGTTTAAAAACTATAAATTGCAGTAGCATTTTCCTAAGCCTAGGATTTAGTATTAAGGTTAGCATAAATAAACACACTTAAATATAGTTTAAGAAAAAACACCCACAGCATTAATGTCAGTGGGGAAGGATGTCTATTTTTGTCTCCCTAGCTGTTTTCCAGGTACTCTCTTCCTTCTTTCCCTTTATTTGTTTGACATTTCAGCGATTATCAATGACCATATCCTAGGAAAGTTACCTGTCATTTTGTAACTATGATCTTCTGAGACTGATCAATCATTGTCTGCAACCCCTTTCTTCCTCCTCCTTTACCTAGGGTGAGAAGAATGGGCACAGCTTTTGGAACACTGGTTACATATAGGGAAATCTAGTATCCAAACAAACATGACAGTCATGAATTGTTTGGCTCAGTGGATAGAGTGTCGGCTTGCGGACTGAAAGGTCCCAGGTTCGATTCCGGTCGGGGGCATGTTCCTTGCTTGTGGGCACATCTCCACTGTGGGGCGTGCAGGAGGCGGCTGACCGATGTCTCTCTCTCATCGATGTTTCTGACTTTCTCTCTCTCCCTTCCTAAAAGAAAAAAGAAATGTTTTGAATAAAACAAGAATCCATGAGTCCAAAGATATAAATGAATGGATGAACAGTGGAGAAGAGAAAGCTCCACAAAGCCTCAAAGAACCAGCCTCCAAAATACTTATTAATGTTCCCTTCTGTCCTCAGATAAACATTTTTGTCATATGGCTTATGAGGCACTTCATGATCTGACTGCCTGCCACCACTTAAGCCATCTTGAACTCCATTATTTTGCAGCTCACGTTCTACAGAATGAAATTCTTTTAAAAAAATATATATTTTATTGATTATTTACAGAGAGGAAGGGAGAGAGATAGAAAGTCAGAAACATCGATGAGAGAGAGACATCAATCAGCTGCCTTCTGCATGCCCCACTATGGAGATGTGCCCGCAAACAAGGTACATGCCCCCAGCTGGAATCGAGCCTGGGATCTTTCAGTCTGCAAGCCGACACTCTATCCACTAAGCCAAACCAGTCTCGGCCTTCCCACACTTTTTGTCTGACAAAATCCTAATCATGTACAGGTGTCAGTTCACATTGCTTTAGGAAACCAAGACTGTGCTGAATGCACTTCCAATGTGCTCCCATTGCCTCACTTACTACCCTATCACAGCCTACTGTGAAAATTGCTCTCCCCAGAAACTGAAAGCCTCAACTCCTCATTCTTTGCATGCTGCCTTAGCACAGAATAGGTACTTCAGTAATTGTGGAAGAAAAGAAAAAGAAAATTCCAATTTATCTGCTGTTACATGGCTTTGAATTCTATCGTTAATTCCTGATTGACCCTCATAAATGCAAACTGCTGGTCACAATTGGAAAAAGAAAAGTGTAGAATTTGATGGATATAAAACTACAGTTTTTACTGGAAAAATCACTTAGTGTGATGATTGAAAATGAAGGACATTATCACTATTATAAATCCATATCAGGAAGATTTTATCACCTTGCAATACTAAGCAAAATAACTATACTAGAATTAATATATAAAATAAATATCAAGAGATGGTACACATCTATATCAGTAATTCTCAACTATGCACATGCTAGTGGTAGCTATGGTGGAGGGACTGCAGTCTCTCATCAGAAAATGTTACAAGAATTGATGAGATGGAGGGAGAGTTTTCAAACTACAGGCCTCTCAATCCCTGTTGTATTCAACCACTGCTGCTGAGAGGAATGTGTAGTCATCTTCACTGGTGGTAAAGGATGTGTCAATAGTCTTTGTAAAAAACTGATTAACGTGTTTTCTGTATTCCTTTAACTAGGCTGAAGGAGCGGATGAGAGGTAGCTGCAGAGAATCCAAACTACCACAATGGTGTAGTTTTTAGTGTCATGTCAGGAATTTAAAACACAAACAAGTTAAAAGTGGATCAGAAAAAAGCAATGTTTCAGATGAACTGAAATCTCTCTACAAATTGCTTGTTCTGGGGACAAGGGTGAATCCACTTTGGCTGGAAAGTATGTCTGAGCAGTGACAGGTCCTAGTGTGACTAGAGGGCTCTGAATGACAAAATTTAAAAATGCGGATTTTATCCTAGGTAGATCAAGGCACTAAGGTTTCCATTGGTAAGGTTAACCAAAGCATCTTAAGATGAATTAAGGGGTCGAGAACACACAAATAGAGAAACCAAGAATGAATAAACTGCTTAACACAGATTAACAAAAATGCCATAAAACACTGACAGATCCTGCTACCTGTAATCAGAAATGGTGTAAGAATGCAGGACAGTTAGTTATTGCATGTTTTCTCTACGTGACATCTTCATTTAAGTAAACGATGTTATTTATCAATAATCTTAACTCACACAGCTCGCTTTCCTCTTTTTTGTTGTATCAGACTGTTCTTGGTGTTTTTTCATGAGAAAAGCTAATGTAAATCTAACAAATTAACAGAAAAAAAATACTTTTAATTAAAAAAAAATTCGCACAGGGGTGATGAGGGTCTGGGGCGGGAGTGGGAGCGTGGGCTGGAAGGGATCGATGGGGGAAAAGGGGGACACATGTAATACTTTCAACAATAAAGATTTTTTAAAAAGAATATAACCAGCATTCAATAAACTGCACGTTTTAAAATAAAAAAAATCCACATAAAAATATATTAAAATGCCCATAAGATATTTAAAATATAGATTTTCAAATGTTACACGTAGGCATTTTATATTACACTAAGGAATTGGACCTTTACTTTAACACTTGGAGGTTTTTTAGAAGAAACGTCTTTTACTTAGTGCTCATAGTCTACTGAAGTCCCTCTATACAGTAGATCACAAAATCTGGAAATTATCAGCCGGTTAATTCTTACGGTTAACATTTTTACAATTAAATGAAAATCATCTATTAGGATAACTTCATCAAAGCAGCAGTCGTGCCGTGGCCGGTTTGGCTCAGTGGATAGAGCGTCAGCCTGCGGACTGAAAGGTTCCGGGTTCGATTCCGGTCAAGGCCATGTAACTTGGTTGCGGGCACATCTCCAGTAGGGGGCGTGCAGGAGGCGGCTGATCGATGTCTCTCTCTCATCCATGTTTCTGGCTCTCTGTCCCTCTCCCTTTCTCGCTGTAAAAAATAAATAAGATATAAAAAAAAAAAAAAGCAGTCGTACGCCTGGATAGGGTAACTGGACAAAAACGATCTGCGGATCAACGAAACACCTCGCTGACCAAGGAAGGGGCAAGTTTGAAGGGGCACCAAGCAGACAAATTCAGTGCTGCATTAAGGCACGCCCTCTGTCATCACCACCAATTTTGTTTTGTCGACGTTTGTCCGTGAAGTTGGGCACTGCGGAGGCTCTTACTCAATCCGGTCGGGTCTTCCCCGCCCTGCCCGAACCTTACCCCCACCCCCACGGTCCCAGGCCGGCGTCGGAGGAGCTCTGGGGCGTTCGGCACAAAGGGCCTTCCCTACCTGCGCTAGGATGGAAGGGCGGCCCTGTGGCGCGGCCACATTTACGAGGCCGTGGTACCATGCCACTCCCACTCCTGCCAGCGCGACGCCAGCCAGTGACGCCGCCACGGGTCTGGCAGCCACTCCGCGCCGCAGCTTTTCGCCCCAGGCCATCAGTCGAGCACTCCGCAATGCCGCAGCCGCCATGTTTGCTAAAAGCATCCGCGCCCCTTCACGCGAGAACTCGTGCACCCGTTGACCTCGCGAGATCTGCGGCCTCCGCCCCACCTCCAGCGCCTGTGCTTTGGGTGCCCTGTGTAAGATTTGGGGCGGCGAAAAGGAATACTGTCCGCTACTGGCCGGCCGGGCAGAACTGGAGAAACACCGAGCAGCCGGAAAGGCCCCCAACCCGAGGCTAGATGGAGCCATGTGGTGGAGGAAGTGTCCCCTGTACGTAAGCAAGCGTGTCACCTGAAGGCCATTGAGGGATCTGGGTTGTTGGCTCCGCCCTGTATAGGAAGAGGCACAATTATTTGATGATAATTGGGAACAGCCAACGCGTCCCAACTGGAACCATGTCTGAAGGGGCTGAGACGCAGAGCCCAAAACGTTGCATATTCCCGAGAGCTACATTTGCTCTACATACCACACGCCTATCTGTATCAACGGTTTCTTAAAGCTATCCTGTTATTCAGAAGTTTGCAGATACTTTCGCACATGTTGTTTCAAATACCATGAATTAGCTGACCCGCCTTTAGTAAGCAGTCTTGGTATAAAAAATTACTTCTATTTGGCTTACTTAAACAGCTAAGTAATCTTGCTTAAATTTGATTTTTAAATTGTAAAATATACATAAGTTTTACCATCTTAGCCAATTTTATGTCTACAGTTCTGTGGCATTAAGTATATTCATACAGGTGTCCAATCATCACATCATCCATATCCAGAACTTTTTACATCTTGCAAAACTGGCAAAGTTAAAAAAATTAAGTGCCCTTCCCATCTGTTTTATTCATCCTTCCTACCATCATATTCTTTAAAAAATATATTTTTATTTTTAATTAAAGTTTATAATATTCAATATTAGTTTGTATTAGTTGCATGTGTACAGCATTGACAATTGTCTACGTTACAAAGTGGTCCCCCTGATATTTCAAGTACTCACCTGGCATCTTAAATATTACATTCTAGAGGCCTGGTGCACAAAATTTGTACAGGGATGGTCCCTTAGCCCCACCTGCATCCCCTCCAATCTGGGACTCCTCGGGGGATGTCTGACTGCTTCTCACAATCTGAGACTGCTGGCTCCTAACTGAGCACCTGCTTGCCTGCCTGATCTCCCCAACCTCTCTGCCTGCCTTCCTGGTTGCCCCAAACTGCTCCTGTGTTGCCTTGATCACCCCTAACTGCCTCTGCCTTGCCCTGCACCCAGGACCTAGGATTCCATCCTCCAGCTGGCAGCAGGCACCTGGGACCTGGGCTTCCCTCCCTCTGACCGGTCGCAGGCACCCAGGACCTGGGCCAGCTTTGCCCAAGTTGGATACAGCTGCAGAGGACCGTGGGCAGGTGGCTGTGCCTGGGCTGCAGCCGTAGTGCTTGGGACCAAAGGGCAGGCAGCTTGTCCCTTTCTCTGGCCACAGCTGCAGGCCCTGGCACCCAGGACTGTGGGGCGGGCAGCTTGCCCCTCTCTGGGCCGTAGCCTCGCTGGTCCCTATTCCTCTCTCCTCAGTTTTGAGTGAGCCATTATGGCGTGAGGGTGTGATGACTATTTGCATATTAGCTCTTTATTACATAGGATTATTGACTATATTCCCTATGTTGTACTTTACATCCCCTGACTATTTTGTAACTGTCAATTTGTATTTCTTAATCCTTTTACCATTTTTCACACAGCCTCCCAATCCCACTCCCCTCTGGTGACCCTCAATTGGTTCTCTGTATGTACCTATCCTCATATCCTTAACTGCTCTTTTTTTGGTAAATCATATCCTATCCCAGTTATATCACTTGGGTGAAGTATCCTATATAATTAAAGTCTAATATGCCCAGTGTCTGGTCATCCAGTCATCTGTTTAACCAATGAAAGTGTAATATGCTAATGATATGGTAAGCTGCTCAACTGCTCATTATGATGTGTACTGACCACCAGGGGCAGATGCTCTGCCCGGTAGATTAATTTGCTGCTGGAGTCTGGCCAATTGGGATTGAGTGAGATGTGCCATACATGCCGTAGAGCCCCTCCCACTGTCTTTCCCCAACTGTCCAACCTCCCACGTCCCTCCCCAGCCCCAATTGTGCACTGGTAGGATCTCTGGGCTTGGCCTGCGCCCTCTTGCAATCTGGGACTCCTTGGGGGATGTTGGAGAGCCGGTTTCAACCAGATCCTGCAGGTCAGGCCACTGGATCCCACTGTTGCATGAATTTGGGCACTGGGCTTCTAGTATACTTATAAAGGCCCAGACAGAGCCACTCAATCCCTATTTACTGAATGTTAAATTTATATTAAAAAAATATTTATTGTTAGAGTATTACAGATGTTATCCCCCCCCTTTTTTTTTTCCCTGTTGCCCTCCTCCACCTGGATCCTATCTCTTCCCAGGCCTTCACCTGGGTAATGCGTTATATACATATAAGCTATTTGGTTACCTTTTCACCCTCTCCTTTCCCTATGATATCAGTCAGTCTGTTCCATGTTTTCATGCTTCTGGTTCTACTTTACTCATCAGTTTATTTTGTTTTTTAGATTTCTTGTTCATTTATGTATTCATTTTTAAAATATGTGTTTTTGTTTTTTTTTTCCAGATGAAGGAAGAGAAAGGGAAATGGAAAAACATCAATGATGAGAGAGAGTGATGAATCAGTTGACTCCTACACACCCCTGATTGAGCCTGCAACCCAGACATGTGCCCGGGTCGGAAATTGAACCATGACCTCCTGGTTCATATTTTGATGCTCAACTGGTAAGCCACTCCAGTCAGGCATTCATATTTTTCATTTTTTTTTCCCATAAAACTCTCACATTTCATGTGATATTGGTTTAGTAGTGATGAACTTCGATGGTCTCATTTATTTTCTTGTCTGTAAAGCTCTTTATCTGACCTTTAATTCTAAATGATAGCTTTGCTGGGTTGTGTAGGTCCTTGCTTTTCATCACTTGAATATTTATTGCCACTCCCTTCTGGTCTACAAAGTTTTTGTTGAGAAACCACCTAACAGTCCTATGGATAATTCCTTGCAGGTAACTAACTGCCTTTCTTTTGCTGCTTTTAAGATTCTCTCTTTGTTTTTAACCCTTAGCATTTTAATTATGATGTCTTGGTGTGGGCCTCTTTGACTTCCTCTTCTTTGGAACTCTCTGCCCTTCTTGGACTTGTATATTTATTTCTTAAACCAGGTAGGGGACGTTTTCTGTCATTATTTCTTCACATAGATTTTTTGGTTTCTTACTCCCTCTCATCTCCTTCTGGCACCCCATGATATGAATGTTGATATGCTTATCCCAGAGCCTCCTTATACTATCTTCATATTTTTGGATTCTTTTTTTTTTTTCCTCTTTTGATTGGGTGTTTTTTGCTTCCTCATATTCCAAATCACTGATTTGATTCTCTGAGTCCTCTACACTTCATTTCCTGTAAATGACTGTTCAGTTAGTGTATCTTTCACTGACTGTTCCTTTTTCATGTCTAATGGTCCTACTTATTTCTTTGAAATTTTCATTAAGTTCCTTGAGCATCCATATACCCATTGTTTTGAACTCTTTATTCAGTAGTTTAGTTCCTTTTCTGGCACTTTCTTCTGTTCTTTTATTTGAGATGTGTTTCTTTGTCTCCACATTTTTGTGTTTATTTCTATGTATTAAATAGAGCTGCTATGTCTCTTGGAATGGGTAAAGTGGTCTTATGTAGTAGGTGTCCTGTAGGGCCCAGTGTATCAGCCTTCCCATTTACCTGAGCTGTGTGTGCACTGTCCTATTGTAGTTGAGCCTTCATTGCTGCTAGCATCACTGGGAAGAATTGACCTTCATGCCAATTGGCTGTGAGAACCAGCTGTGACTACAGTAGAAGAACTGCTGTGTGGGAGACACCCCTATGGAGTAGGACTTGCTTCAGTAGGACTTCATTACTCACTGAGTTCAATCCTTGAGTGTATCACTAATGGATCTGTTAGAGTTGTATTCTGGTGTGGTCTGAAGCTTTCTATTGGTGCATGGGCTTTGGGGCCTCCCAGGAGGTGCAAAATCAGCCACTGCTTGTGCCCTGCCTGCTTGTGTTGGACTTAGAGGTGCCCAAGAGAGGCCATCCTGTGAACCTTGGCAAGCTGCTATTTATCCAAAGGTATGGGTACACTGATTTCAGCTGCTGCTGCTTTGAGAGATTTTAGGAAAGTCTGAAGTATGAGCCAGGACAGACCATTCATAGCTTGGATAGGACTGCTAATTGGTTGAGGCTGGTCTCAGGGAATCTCCAGGTCAGGGAAAATAGTACAAGCCAGGTTGATGGAGACTCAGCTATCACATCTGCCAGTCAGCTCTGCAACAAAGCTGCCCCCCAGTTCTTTTCCTGAGGCCATACAGTTTAGTTCTTCCCAGGTGTCCCTGGATCCTTTCTAGCTGCTTCTGTCCCAGCACTGGACCTCAGAGGGAGTAAGTCTGAGTAAATCTGTGCTGGCCCTTTAAGAGGAACTGTCTGTTTCTTCAGCAGCCTCTCTATCACTCAGCCACAATTCCTGCTGTGTTTTATAGCCCGAAGTTGTGAGAACTTCTCTTCCCAGCATTGAAACTGTGGACTGAGGGCCTGGTGTGGGTCTGGGACACCTTGATCCTTCAGGGAGGTCTTCACGGCTAAGATATTTTTACCAATTAAAAACACCCCACAGATAGGTGTTGGGCCAGCCATGCTCCCCCTCCTTCTAACAGTACCACTTCTTTAATGGTCTAGTTGCAGGGCTTCCATTCAGCCAGATTTCAGATGGTTTTGAATGATGGTTGTTCTGTGTTTTAGTTGTAATCTTGATGTGGTTGAGGAAGGATCTGAGTACTGGTATTTTCTATGCCACCAACTTGGTTCTCTCCCTGAATATTAAATTTATTTTTATTTATTTATCTATTTATTTTAAATTTATCTTTGTTACTGGAAGTATTACAAATGTCCCTTTTGTATGTTTATTTTTTTCCCATTACCCCTCTCCTCCCCATACCCACCTCTCCCATGTGATCACCACTCTATTGTCTATGTCCATAGGTTATGCAGAGGTGCATATGAGTTTCCTGGTTAATCACTCCCCTCCTATTCCTTACATCTTCACTCTGGCCTTCCCTCTGAAATTCCTCAGTCTGATTCTTGCTTCTGTGTCTCTGTTTATATTAATCAGTTGATTTTGTTCATTAGATTCTACAAATGAGTGAGATAATGTGATTCTTATATTTCTCTAATTGGCTTATTTTGCTTAGGATATTACTCTCCAGGTCCATTGATGTTGTTGCAAATGGTAAAAATTCTTTTTTATAGCATTCCAGTGGAAATGTTCCACAGCATTTTTATTCACTCATCTGCTGATGGGCAGTTGGGCTATTCCCAAATCTTAGCTATTGTAAATTGTGCTGCTATGAACATAAGGGTGCATAATATCCTTTCTGTTTGGTGTTTCTGGTTTCTTAGGATATATTTCTAGAAGTGGGATTACTGGGTCAAATAGGAGTTCTATTTTTAATTTTTTGAGGAAACTCCATACTGTTTTCTACAGTGGCTGCACCAGTCTGCATTCCCATTAGCAGTGCTTGTGGGTTCCTTTTTCTCCACATCCTCTCCAGCACTTGTCATTTGTTAATTTGTTGATGGTAGTTGTTCTGACAAGTATGAACTGATACCTCATTTTTGTCTTAATTTGTATCTCTCTAATGATCAGTGATTTTGAGCATTTTTCATATGTCTTGTAGCCATCTATATCTTCTTTGGAGAAATGTCTATTTAGGTCCTTTGCCTATTTTTAAATGGGATTATTTGATTTCCTTTTGTTAACTTGTATGAGTTCCCTATATATTTGTATGATACATCCCTTATTGGATGTATCATTGGCAAATATATTCTCCCAGGCAGTGGGCTCTGTTTTCATTTTGTTGAGGGTTTCCTTTTGCTGTGCAGAAACATTTTATTTTGATGTAGTACCATTTGTTAATTTTCTCCTTATGTTGTTTTCTTTGCTGTGGGGGATGTATCAGCAAACATATTGATCTGAGATTTTGCTGCCTATGGTTTCTTCTAAGAATTTGATGGTTTCACATCTTACATTTAAGTCCTTTTTCATTTGGAGTTTATTTTTGTGCATGGTGTAAGTTGGTGGTCTAGTTTCATTTTTTGCTTGTACCTCTCCAGTTTTTCCAACACCATTTATTGAAGAGACTGTTTTGACTCCATTGTATGTTCTTGTCTTCTTTGTCAAATATTAATTGAGTATAATGTCTTGGGTCAATTTCTGGGTTCTCTGTTCTGTTCCATTGGTTTATATGCCTGTTCTTATGCCAGAACATGGCTGTTTTAATTACAGTGGCTTTGTAGTATAACTTGATATCTGGTGTTGTGATCCCTCCAACTTTGTTCTTATTTTTCAGGATTGCTGCAGCAATTTGGGGTTGTTTCGGTTACATATAAACTTTTGGAGTATTTATTTTAGATCTGTGAAATATGCTGTTGATATTTTAATAAGGATTGTATTGAATGTGTAGATTGCCTTTGTTAGTAAGAACATTTTAATGATTTTGATGCTACTAATCCATGAACACAGTATATTTTTCACTTGTTTATATCTTTCTCTATCTTTTTTTTCAAAGTCCTGTAGTTTTCTGAGTACACGTCTTTTACATCCTTGGTTAAGATTATTCCTAAGTATTTTAATTTTGTTTTGTTGCAATGGGAAAACGGATTTTTTCTTTTTAGTTTCTCTTTCTGAGAATTCATTATTGGTGTATAAAAATGCCATAGGTGTCTGGATGTTAGTTGTATATGCTGCTACATTGCCAAATTAATTTTTTTAAATATAGTTTATTGATTTTTCACAGAGAGGAAGGGGGAGGGATTGAAAGTTAGAAACATCGATGAGAAAGAGACATCGATCAGCTGCCTCCTGCACTCCCCCCACTGGGGATGTGCCCACAACCAATGTATGTCCTTGACCAGAATCGAACCTGGGACCCCTCAGTCCGCAGGCCAACGCTCTGTCCACTGAGCCAAACCAGTTTCAGCGCCAAATTAACTTTTTAAATCTAGTAGTTTTATTGACAGAGTATTTAGGGTTTTCTATGTGTAATATCATGTGATCTGCGACTAATGACAGTTTTGTTTCCTCCTTTCTAATTTAAATGCCTTTTATTTTTTCTTCTTGTCCCAATAAGATGGCTAGCAATTCCAGTACTATATTCAACAAGAGTGTTGAAAAAACTTGTCCTCTGGGGAAATGGTTTTAGTTTTTGCCCATTGAGTATAATGTTGTCTGTAGGTTTGTCATATATGGCCTTTATTATGTTGCGGTATGATCCCTCTATTCCTCTTTGCTGAGAATTTTTATCAAAAAGGGTGTTGGAATAAGTTGAATGCTTTTCTGCATCTGTTGAAATGAATATGTGATTTTTAAATTTTATTTTTTATTGATTTTTTACAGAGAGGAAGGGGGAGGGATTGAGAGCTAGAAACATTGATGAGAGGGAAACATAGATCAGCTGCCTCCTGCACACCTCCCACTGGAGATGTACCTGCAAGCAAGGTACGTGCCCTTGACGGGAATCGAACCTGGGACCTTTCAGTCTGCAGGCCTCTATCCACTGAGTCAAACCGGTTAGGGTTGAACATGTGTTTTTTATCTTTCAATTTGTATGTGATATATCACATTTATTGATTTGTGAATATTGTACCAGCCATGCATCCTTGGAATGAATCCCACTTGGTCATGTTGCATGATATTTTTAATGTTTTGTTGGATCTGATTTGCTAAATGCTTTGTTCAGTTTTTTAGCATATATGTTCATCAGATATATTGACCTGTGATTCTCTTTCTTTATAGTATTTTTATCTGATTTGGAATAAGGATAATATTGGCCTTATAGAAAGAGTTTGCAAGTGTTCCTTACTCTTGGATTTTTTTGGAATGTGTTTTAGTTGTTCTTTGAATGTTTGGAAAAACTCCCTTGTGAATTTCTCTGGACCAGGGCTTTTGTTTGCTGAAAGGTTTTTTTGTTTTGTTTTGTTTTGTTTTGTTTTGTTTTTTTACTACTACTTCAATTTTATCAGTAGTTACTGGTATATTCACGTTTTCTTGCTTCTTCCTTGATTGAGTTTTGGAAGATTGTATTTTTCTAGAACTATCTCCATTTCATACAATTTTTCCAGTTTTTGAAATACAGTTTCTCATAGTATTTTTATATGATCCTTTGTATTTCTGTGGGATCAGTTGTTTCTTCACCTCTTTAGTTTTTGATTTCGTGTTTTTGAGTCCTCTCTGTTTCTTGATGAGCCTGACTAGAGGGTCATCAATTTTGTTTATCTTTTCAAAGAACCAGCACTTGTTTTTTCTTTTTTATTATTTAAAGTATTACCAATAGTACTACATATGTATCCTTTTTCCCCCCATTGACCTTCCCCCGACCTCCCCTACCCTCCAGCACATGCCTTCACCACTCTCTACCTCTAGTGTCTTATGTCCATTGGTTATGCTTATATGCATCCATACAAGTTCTTTAGTTGATCTCTTACCTCCACCTAACCCAACCCTCCCCAGCCTTCCTGCTGTAATTTGACAGTCTGTTTGAAGCTTCTTTGTCTCTGGATCTATCTTTTTGTTCATAAATGAGTGAGATCATGTGGTATTTTTCTTTCACTCACTGGCTTATTTCACTTAGCATAATGCTCTCCAGTTCCTTCCATGCTGCTGCAAATGGTAAGAATTTATTCGTTTTTTATAGCAGTGTGGTATTCCATTGTGTAGATAGTTTTCTAATCTACTCATCTGCTAATGGGCATCTAGGCTGTTTCCAAATCTTAGCTATTGTAATTGTGCTGCTATGGACATAGGGATGCATTTATACTTTATGATTGGTGTTTCTGTTTTCTTGACATATATTCCTAGAAGTGGTATTACTGGGTCAAATGGCAGTTCCTTTTTAAAATTTTTGAGGAAATACCATATTCTTTTCCACAATGGTTGCACCGGTCTACATTCTCTGCAGCAGTGATGCTGGGTTCCTCTTTCTCTGCATCCTCACCAGCACTTGTCATTTGTTGATTTGTTGATGATAGCCATTCTGAGAGGTGTGAGGTGGTACCTCATTGTTGTTTTGATTTTCATTTCTCAGATGATTAGTGACTTTGAACATGTTTTCATGTGTCTCTTGGCTTTCTGAATGTCCTCTTTTGAAAAGTATCTAATTTAGGTCCTTTGCTCATTTTTTTTATTAGATTATTTATCTTCCTTTTGTTAAGTTGTATGAGTTCTCTGTAAATGTTGGATATTAAACCCTTATGGGAGATAACATTGGCAAATATGTTCTCCCATACAGTGGACTTTCTTGTTTTGTTGATGGTTTCTTTTGCTGTGGGTAAGCTTTTTATTTTGATATAGTCCCATTTGTTGATTTTCTACTTAGTCTTTCTTACCCTAGGATATCTGTGTGTAAAGATATTGCTACAAAATATGCCAATTTTACTGTGTATGGAGTCTTGTAGGATTTTTATGGTTTCCTGTCTTCCATTCAAGTCCACTAGCCATTTTGAGTTCGTTTTTGTGTATGGCGTAAGTTGGTTATCTAGTTTCATTTTTGTGCATGTATCTGACCAAATTTCTCATCACCATTTATTAAACAGACTGACTCCATTGTATGCTCTTGGCTCCTTTGTTAAATATTAATTGAGTATAATGGCTTAAGTCAATTTCTGGGTTCTCTGTTCTGTTTCTTTAATCTATATGTCTGTTCTTGTGCCAGTACGAGTCAGTTTTGAGAACTGTGGCTTGCTAATATAGTTTGATGTCTGGTACTGTGATCCCTCCAACTTTGTTCTTCTTTGTCAGGATAGCTGTGGTTATTTGGGGTCTTTTTTTGTTCAGATGAATTTTTGGGGTATTTGTTCTAGATCTTTGAAATATGCCATTGGTATTTTCGTTAGGTATTGCATTGAATCTATAGATCGCTTTAGGTAGTATGGATATTTTAATGATGATTCTACCAATTCATGAACATAGTATGTTTCTCCATCTGTTTATGTCTTCCTCTGTCTCTTTTTTCAATGTCCCTGTAGGTTTCCAAGTACAGGTCTTTTACATCCTTAGTTAAACTTACTCCTATTCTTAATTTTTTTGGTGCAATGGTAAATTAGATTGTTTTTCCGTTTCTCTTCCTGTGGGTTCATAATTGGTATATAAAAAGGCCATAGATTTCTGGGTATTAATTTTGTATCCTGATACATTGCCAAATTCATAGTAGGTCTAGTAGATTTTTTATGGAGTATTTGGGGTTTTCTATATATATCATCATGTCATCTGTTATACTTCTTTTCCAATTATTTCTTTTTTTCTGATCCCTATGGCTAGTACTTCTACTACTGTGTCAAACAGGAGTGGTGAAAGCGGGCATCCTTGTCTTCTTCCTTTCTTAGGGGAAATGAGTTCAGTTTTTGCCCATGAGTATGTTGTTAGCTGTAGGTTTGTCATATAGGCCATTTATTATGTTGACATATGATTTCTCTATTCCCATTTTGCTAAGAATTTTTATCAAGAAAGGGTGTTGGATTTTGTCATATGCTTTCTCTGCATCTATTAATATGATTATGTGATTTTTGTCTCTCAGTTCATTTATTGATTTGTGGTTATTGTACCATTCTTGCATTCCTGGAATAAATCTCACTTGGTCATGGTGTGCGATCTTTCTAATGTATTGCTAAATCCGATTTGCTAGAATTTTGTTGAGGATTTTAGCATCTATGTTCATCAAGAATATTGGCCTGTAGTTCTCTTTTTTGTGGTGTCTTTATCTGGTTTGGGGATTAGGATAATGCTGGCTTCATAGAAAGAGCTTGGAAGTGTGCCTTCCTCTTGCATATTTTGGGATAGTCTGAGGAGGATAGGTTTTAGTTCTTGTTTGAATGCTAGGTAGACCTTCCATGTAAAGCTGTTCGATCCAGGACTTTTGTTTGTTGGAAGGTTTTTAGTCATTGTTTCAATTTCTTTGGTAGTTATTGGCCTATTCAGATTTTTTGATTCTCCTTAGTTAAGTTTTGGGAGCTTGTATTTTTCTAAGAATTTGTCCATTTAATCAAGGTGCTATCCATTTTGTTGGAATAGAGTTGTTCATAGATGTTTTCGTAATCGTTTATATTTCTGTGGGATCAGTTGTTAGTTCACCTCTTTCACTTATGATTTTTTAAAAAATTTGGATCCTCTCTCTTTGCTTCTTGGTGAGACTGGCTAGAAGTTCATCAATCTTGTTTATCCTTTCAAAGAACCAGCTCTTGGTTTCATTGATCTGTTGTATTTTTTTTTCTCTATTTCATTTATCTCCACTCTGACCATTATTATTTCCTTCCTTCTGCTTATACTGGACTTTTCTTGTTGCTTTCTTCCTCACTCTTTGAATTGTATAGTTAGATAATTTGTTACCATTGTTTATTTATTTATTTTTTTGAGGTAGACCTGTAGAACTATGAACTTTCCTTTCAAGACTACTTTCACTGTGTTCCATAGATTTTGGATTGTTGTGTTTTCATTGTCATTTGTTGTCATGATGCTTTTTATCTCTTCTTTGATCTTTTGGTACCCCAGTCATTGTTTAATAGCATGTTATTTAGCCTCCAGGTGTTTGATTTTTTAAATTGTTTTTTATTGTAGTTGATTTCTAGTTTTATGTAATTATAATCTGAGAAGATGCTTGATATGATTTCTATCTTCTTGATTTTGAGAAGACTTTGCCTGTTTCCCAATATATGGTGTGTCTTTGAAAATGACCCATGTGCACTTGAGAAGAATGTATATTCCGTGGCTTTGGAGTACAACACAACAAGGCAGAACGCACAAATCACTGAACACAAGTGTATTCATGATACTAATAACCCCAAATAAAGGTGACCACAGAGAAAAGAGAATTAGGAGTTAAAAAAAGGAGAGATTGCAAAAATGATATTGAGGGGAAAAAAAGTAAGAGAGAAAAGAAAGAGAATAAAAAAGAAGGGGGAAAATTATTTAAATGGGGAGAAAACTCAATATAATAACAACTTATCCAAAAAAATGTAAGCAACTAAAAACTGGCAATGAATGCAAACTACAAACAACAATTAATAACAAGGAGAGGAAAAACAGAAGCAAAAAACAAAAACAAAAACAAAAAACAATCACACAAAAATACCAATCTAATCAACAAAGAACAACAATAGAACAGAGAGAAAGAAGGGAAAACAAAGCAAAATAAAATAAAAAACATTAAAATATCCAAAACAACAACAACAACAAACAGGAAAAAAGGGGAGAAAAAAATTGGATAGTGAATAAAGAGAGAAGTGTGCATGGACTTGTAGCAGTCGATTGAAAATTCGACATATAAGTGGGATAAATTTTTAATGGGGTAAAAAGAAGGAATAGGGAAAATATACAGCAGGAATAGGGTAAGAGAAACAGGATAACAAAAGGGGAAAAATTAGGAAGAGAGTGTTGGCAGAAAGGTAAAGTTGAGAAAGAGTAAAAATGATGGTAATGGAAAAATGACAAAAGAAAGTAGAACATTAATCCTCCAAAAATGAAATGAAATAAAGAGAAATAAAATGAAATTTTAAAAAGGGTAAAATTATCTACATTATAAAGGCCATTGTCCCTAACGACCCATCGCCATGAGGAGCATTGAGCACCTCTCATTGCCCTTCCCCCTCGCCCCCCACATGCCTGAGAGCAGTGGCTCCCGGCTCCTGGCGCAGAAAATTCAAACCAAGGGATTAGGATTGAGACAGTGAATCAGATTTTTTAAAATAACTGCTGCTGAGACCAATTTGGCTCAGTGGATAGAGTGCCGGCTTGTGGACTGAAAGGTCCCAGGTTCGATTCCAGTTGGGGACATGTGCCTTGCTTGCGGGCACGTCTCCACTGTGGGGCGTGCAGGAGGCGGTAGATCGATGTCTCTCTCTCATTGATGTTTCTGACTTTCTCTCTCTCTCCCTTCCTCTGTAAAAAATCAATAAAATATATTAAAAATAAAATAAAATGACTGCTTTTGTGAGACACATGTGGAGCTGGAAAAGTGGTCCAGGCTAGGCAGTGTCTCTCACTAGGACAATCACCATGTGTTCCTCCTCCAGCATGCCCCACATCCCGAGTGCTGAGTACTGTTGTGAAAAGTTAGGTGACTTGTGGCTCCCAGCAGCAGGTCAGGGCAGCTCTTGGTGGCGGCTTCCTCCTCCTTCGCAGCATCCCACCCAGCAGTGGGGAAGGGGGCAGCCTTCCTTTTTTCCAGCCCCAAACATCTTCTGAAACCCTGGGAAGAGATGCCAGCGCACCCACTGGGACCGATGCCTCAGGCTCCCCATCCTCTAGAGCCCACACCTGGCCTTGTCAGTGGTTGCTGCTCTCCTCCTCCATCAGCCTGTCAGCATGGGAGAAGAGAAGAGAGGAGGAGGGAAGTTGTTGCGACTCTTGTTGGGTTCAGCCAGCGTGTCCGAAAACTTTCCCCATGTGCCTCCCTGCCCAATGTCTACAAGTGGGATCCTGCCCCTGATGCTCTTTTGTCAGGATTGCTGCATCTTGGGAAGGTCAATGCCTGGCTGACTGCCAAGACCTCAGCAGTATAAGCCTCACGGTTGCCATGACAAAGAGGTCAAAACACTGCCTCTGATTGAAGCAGGTGCTGTGGGAACAAAGGGACCAAAACAAAAAAAAAAGTTATGTCTAATAGCCATCTAACTGCACACATGTGCGAATTAGTCATTGTTAGAACTGAATTTAGTACTGGTGTTGCCCCATTTTAACTAGACCCTCCAATTAGACTTACCATATTAATAATTCACTTTACTACAGAAAGAATGCACAAAGATTCATGAAATAAACAAAATATCTTACACCTCATAGTATGAAACATTTAAACATCATTAAAAATAATCTCTATGAGTACAAGGAGTTAGTTAATATTAGCAAAATCTAATATACCCAATTCAAAATGTCATTCGGAAGTGCATCTACTATGTAAAATCAAAGTATGGTATTTAGGATTTACTCCATTCTACCTGCTCATCCCCTCAGCCTTATGCTTTGTACAAAAATCTCAATAAAGAGATGGAGTAGAAGGAAAAGTAATGCCTCATGGCACTGAAATTTATTAGTTTCTTCAACAAATATTTATAAAAGTTGTATTAACTTTGTGCCTATATTATAGAAACCCAAAACAACTCTATCCCTATCTTCAAAGGACTTAAGTCTCTGTGAGTTCCCGGTAAGGTAAATGTGTAAATAGCCAAAGAAGGAGCAGGTTCCAATATCCTCCTTATTATAAAAACTACCGAGTGAAAAACTGTCCTCACTCTCCCTCTAGAACAAGAATTAAAAGGGGCAAATAGATACAATGAATGAATCAGAACTCCTTTGGGGCCCCCAACCCTCAGGGATTAACACAGGTTTTGTGAGGCCTAAGATTTACTGGACCTTAAGGACTAATTTTTTTTTTGTGGGGGTGTTAATAAGGTTCAAAAATGTCTTTTTTTAGAATAGGAAAATAAATTACAAATAACTGTAGGCTTAGGAAATCTGTCCCTTGCTCTCATAATTTCAGGCAGGTTATCCAGAATGTTACTGGTTGCAACTTGCTTGCTCTCTTCCCCCACAACAAAGCCAGCCCTCACAGGAGCTCTGAAACTTCCTTAGGTTTACCATAAAATAAAATAAAGTAAAGTAAAGTATAAAGTAAAATAAAAAATTAAAAAAAAATAAAATAATAAAATAAGTAAAAAATAAAAATAAAATAAAAAAACTAATAAAATAAATAAATAAATAAAATAAAAAGAACATATCAACAAGACTCCTTTCTGGGTAAAAAATAATAAAAAATTTTTAATTTTATCAAAGTAGTAAATACATAGTTCATAATGTACCTTTTCCCCCCCTAATAGTTGTGTAGTGTAGTGGTATATCATTGTTTTTATCTTATTGTTGACACTATTATAGAGCTCTCCCATTTCCCCCTTTAACCACCTCCACACAAGTCCTCCCCCACCTCTGGCCATCACATTGTCTATGTCAATCCACCTCTCCTCTGACCTCTGTCAGTCCCTCTCATCCTATATAATAAAAAGCTAATATGCAAATCGACCAAACAGTCCCTATGATGCTCACTGATCACCAGGGGCTGACACTCAATGTGGGAGCTGCCCCCTGGTGGTCAGTGCACTCCCACAAAGAGCGTGCCACTTAACCACAAGCCCCGAGCTGGGCTTACAGTGGGCAAGTACAGCAGTGGTGGTGGGAGCCTCTTCAGCCTTCATAGCAGAGCAAAGGATATCTGACCATTGGCTTAGGCCTGCTCTCCCGAGGACATCCCTGAAGGCCACCAGATAGAGAGAGGCCATAGGCTGGGCTGAGGATCCCAGCCATATGTACATTGCGGGCGACCAGGAAGACAATCAGAGGCTGTGAGGGGTGATCAGGAAGGCAGGGGAACAATTAGGGGCATTGGGCAAACAGGCAGGTGAGTGGTTAGGAGCCATTGGTCCTGGATTGTGAGAGAGTTTTCTGACTACTGGTTTAGACCTCAAGGGGTCCTGGATTGGAGAGGGTGCAGGTCGGGCCGAGGAACCCTCCCTCCCCCATGCACAAATTTCATGCATCGGACATCTAGTAATAGTATTAATACTGATTAGAAAAATAAAAATATAATAATTAAATGGGTAAAATCAAGTGAGAAAAAATTTAGTTTCTTAATTAAAGATGAAAAATAAAAATTTGCAGTAGTGAAGGTCATTCACTTCCTCTACTGTTCTGTTTGGCATGCCTGTTTCCTGTAGTAGTCTGGACAGTATTGAAGTTCCCTGTGTTCCACTACTCCTCTGTGTCGTAAACTACAATCTGTTTTTAACCAGGCAGTATTTCTTTTTTTCTCAGCCTTCCTTTAGTTGTATTTACATAAGTGTCAATTTGTGATTCAACCCGTGGGTGGCAGTGTTTCTATATTGATATCTGGGGCTATAAGACCTCTCTACCCAGTATTTAGATTTTGTTTTCCCTGCCACATTTAATGCTGGTTTGGGGGAATGGACTGTGCCAGAGCTGGTTTTCTGATAGTTTCTCCCCACTCTGATCTCCATGTTCCATAAAAACAACTTTCCCCTGCAGTCTCTGAGAGTGTTTTTTTTTTCTCTTTATTATGTTACATATATACATATCTCCCCATTGCCCCCCTCCTCCAAGGCATAAGCCAACACCCCAGTGTCTGTGTCCATTGGTTATGCTTATATGCATGCATACAAGTCCTATGGTTGATCTCTAATTTACCTCACCTCTCCTTAAACTTCCTGCTATAATTTGACAGTCTGTTTGTTGTTTTACTGCTTCTGTGTCTGTCCTTTTGTTCATCAGTTTATAATGTTCATTATCCACAAATGAGTGAGATCTTGTGGAGTTTCTCCTTCATTGACTGGCTTATTTCATTAGCATAAGGCTCTCCATTTCCAGCCAGGTAGCTGCAAATGGTAAGAATTCCTTCTTTTTAATGGCAGCGTAGAATTACATTGTATAGATGTACCATAGTTTTCTGATCCACTCATCTGCTGACGGGCACCTAGGCTGTTTCCAAATTGTACCTATTGTAAATGGTGCTGATATGAACATAGGGGTGCATAATCCTTCCTGATTAGTGTTTGTAATTTCTTAGGATATATTCCTAAGAGTGAGATTGCTGGGTCAAATGGGAGATCCATTTTTAGTTTTTTGAGAAAACTCCATACTTTTCTCCACAGTGGCTGCACCAGGCTGCATTCCCACCAACAGTGCACAAGGGTTCCTTTTTCTCAACATCCTCGCCAACACTTGTCGTTTGTTGATTTGTTGATGATGGCCATTCTGACAGGTGTAAGATGGTATCGCATTGTCGTTTTGATTTGTATCTCTTGGATAATTAGTGACTTTGAACATGTTTTCATGTGTCTCTTGGCCTTCCTTCGGTCGTCTTTCGAAAAGGTTCTATTTAGGTCTGTTGCCCATTTTTTTATTGGATTGTTTATCTTCCTTTTATTAAGTTGTATAAGTTGGCTGTAGATTTTGGAGATTAAACCTTTATCAGTGATAATATTTGCAAATATGTTCTCCCATACAGTGGTCTTTCTTATTGTTTTGTTGATGGTTTCTTTTGCTATACAAAAGCTTTTTATTTTGATGTAGTCCCATTTGTTTATTTTTTCTTTAGCTTCTATTGCCTTTGGAGCAGTATCCGTGAAGAAGTTCTTTCGGCATATGTCTGAGATTGTGCTGCCTGTGGATACCTCTAGTATTTTTATGGTTTCCCATCTTATGTTTAAGTCCTGTATGCATTTTGAGTTTATTTTTGTATTTGGTGTAAGTTGGTGGTCCAGTTTCATTTTTTTGCATGTTTCTGTCCAATTTTCCCAACACCATTTATTGAAGAGGCTGTCTTGGCTCCATTGTATATTCATGCCTCCTTTGTCAAATATTAGTTGAGCATAGTAGTTTGGGGAGATATCTGGATTCTCTATTCTATTCCATTGGGCTATATGTCTGTTCTTGTGCCAGTACCAGGCTGTTTGGAGAACAGTTGCTTTGCAATATAACTTGAAATTTGTTATTGAGATCCCACCTACTTTATTCTTCTTTCTCAGGATTGCTGTGGCTATTCGTGGTCTTTTTTTGTTCCAGATGAATTTTTGAAGAATTCTTTCTAGATCTGTGAAATACGTCTTTGGTATTTTAATGGGTAATGCGTTGAATCTATAGATTGCTTTGGGTAGTATGGACATTTTAATGATGTTGATTCTCCCAATCCATGAGCATGGTATGCTCTTCCATCTTCCTCTATCTCAGCGGTTCTCAACCTCTGGGTCACTACCCCTTTGGGGGTTGAACGACCCTTTCACAGGGGTCGCCTAAGACTATTGGAAAACACCTATTTCTCATGGTCTTAGGAACCAACACACCGCTCCTCGGTGTATCAAAATGTAGCAATGTAGTTTACTGTTGTCATATTAAGACTGTTACCCATGCTACACCACGATTCAAGACAAAATTTCACTTATTTGTAATTAGAAATAAATATTTCACAACATATAATTACATATTGTTTTGGTGATTAATCACTATGCTTTAATTATGTTCAATTTGTAACAATGAAAATACACCTGCATGTCAGATATTTATATTATAGTTCATAACAGTAGCAAAATTACAGTTATGAAGTAGCAACGGAAATAATTTTATGGTTGGGGGTCACGACCACATGAGGAGCTGTCTTAAAGGGTCGAGGCATTAGAAAGGTTGAGAACCACTGCTCTGTCTCTTTTTTCAGTGTCCTGTAGTATTCTACATATAGGTCTTTTACCTCCTTAGTTAGGTTTATTTCTAGGTATCCAAATTTTTTTGGTGCAATTGTAAATGGGATTGCATTTTGAGTCTCTCTTTCTGTAATTTCACTATTAGTATATAGAAATGGCACAATTTCCTGGCATTAATTTTGTATCCTGCTACATTGCCGAATTCATTTATTAAGTATATTAGTTTTGGGATGGAGTCCTTCGGGTTTTTTATTTACACTATCATGTTATCTGCAAATAAGGACAGCTTTACTTCTTCTTTTCCAATTTGGATGCCTTTTATTTCTTCTTGTCTAATTGCAATGGCTAATACTTCCAGTACTATGTAGAACAGGATAGGTGAGAGTGGGCATCCCTGTCTTGTTCCTGTTCTTAGGGGAAATGGTTTTAGTTTTTGTCCATTGAGTATGATGTTATCTGTGGGTTTATCATTTTTGGCTTTTATGATGTTGAGGTGTGATCCTTCTATTCCCATTTGCTGAGAGTTTTTATTAAGAAAGGGTGTTGGATTTTGTCAAATGCTTTTTCTGCATCAATTGATATGACTATGTGATTTTTATCTCTCAATTTGTTTGTGATGTATCACGTTTATTGATTTGCGGATATTGTACCATCCCTGTGTTCCTGGGATGAATCCTACTTGGTCATGGTGTATGATCTTTCTCATGTACTGCTGGATTTGATTTGCTAGAATTTTGTTGAGGATTATGGTGTCTATGTTCCTGAGAGATATTAGACTATAATTCTCTTTCCTTGTGTTGTCTTTATCTGGTTTTGGTATTAGCGTGATGCTGGCTTCATAGAAGGTGTTTGGAAGTATTCCTTCTTCTTGAATGTTTTTGAATAATCTGAGGAGGATAGGTTTTAATTCTTCCTTGAATGTTTGGTAAAACTCTCCTGTGAAGTCATTTGGTCCCGGGCTTTTGTTTACTGGCAGCTTTTTGATGACTGCTTCAATTGCCTCCATAGTTATTGCACTATTGAGATGTTTAGATTCTTCCTGATTGAGTTTGGAAGGTTATATATTTTCTAGGAATATGTCCATTTCTTGCAAGTTGTCCAATTTGTTGGAACAGAGTTGTTCATAGTATTTTTTAACAATCTTTTGTTTTTCGGCAGGGTCTGTTGTTATTTCTCCTCTTTCATTTCTGATTTTGTTTATTTGGTTCTTCTCTCTTTGCTTCTTTGTGATCCTGGCTAGAGGTCCATCAATCTTGTTTATCCTTTCAAAGAACCTGCTCTTGGTTTTGTTGATATTTTGAATTGTTTCTTTGGTCTCCAAGTTGTTTATCCCCGCTCTGATCTTCACTATTTCTTTCCTTCTTCGTACACTGGGCTCTTCTTGTTGCTCTCGTTCTAGCTCTTTGAGTTGTAGGGTTAGGTAATTTATTACCATTGTTTCCTGTTTTTTTTTTTTTTTTTTTTTTTTTTTTTTTTTTTTTTTTTTTTTTGCAGTAGGCTTGTAGGGCTATGAACTTCCCTCTCAAGACTGCTTTCTCTGTGTCCCATAAATTTTGTATTGTTGTGTTGTCATTGTCATTTGTTGCCATGATGTTTTTTATTTCTTCCTTGATCTCTCTGGTTACCCAGTCATTGTTTAATAGCATGCTGTTTAGTCTCCATGTGTTTGATTTCTTTCTATTGTTTTTATTATAGTTGATTTCCAGTTTTATGCCACTGTGGTCTGAGAAAATGCT
>PVJN01003048.1:0-21149 GCA_004026805.1 Lasiurus borealis | reverse complement strand
CTATCTTTGAAAATGACCCATGTGCACTGGAGAAGAATGTATATTCTGTGGCTTTGGGATGAAATGTTCTGAAGATGTCAATTAATTCCATCTGGTCTAGTGAGTCATTTAGGATTGATGTTTCTTTGCTGATTTTTTGTTTAGAGGATTTGTCAGTGGCGACATTGGTGTATTAAAGTCTCCTACTATGATTGTATTGCTGTCAATCTCTCTCTTAATATCCTCCAGGAATTTTTTTATGTATTTAGGTGCTCCTATGTTGGGTGCATATATGTTTACCAGAGGTATTTCTTCTTGTTGGATTGTTCCCTTTAGTATTATGAAGTAGCCTTCTTTATCTCTTGTTATGTCCTTCACTTTGAGATCTAACTTGTCAGATATAAGTATTGCAACCCCAGCTTTTTTTTCATTTCCATTTCCCTTTAATACCATCTTCCATCCCTTCACCCTCAATCTGTGTGCATCTCTTTTTCTGAAGTGGGTTTCTTGTAGACAGCAGATATATGAATCATGTTTTCTTATCCAATCGGTTACCCTATGTCTTTTGATTGGAGCATTTAATCTGTTTACATTTAAAGTTATTATTATAGGTACTTATCTGTCGCCATTTTTAGTCTTTACTCCTGAGTTCCTTCTTCGCTTCCTATTTCTTTTTATTACAGTAGACCCTTTAACATTTCTTGCATTGCTGGTTTGGTGGTTATATATTCCCTTAGTTCTTTTTTGTCTGTGAAGCTTCTGATTTCACCATCAATTGTGATTGAAAGCCTTGCAGGGTACAGTATTCTTGGATTCAGACCCTTCCTTTGCATGACTTTGTATATTTCATTCCATTCCCTTCTGGCCTGATGAGTTATGTTGAAAAATCAGTTGCTAGTCTGATGGGGGTTCCTTTATAGGTAACTTCCTGTTTTTCTCTGGCTGCTTTTAAGATTCTTACTTTGTCGTTGGTGTTTGCCAATTTAATTACAATATGCCTTGGTATCAGTTTTTTGGGGTTCATTTTGCTTGGGACTCTGTGAGCTTCTTGGATTTGTGTGGGATTTTCCTTTTCTATATTAGGGAAGTTTTCTGTCATTACTTTTTCAAACAGGTGTTCTATTCCTAGCTCAGTTTCCACTGTTTCTGGCACCCCAATTATGCAAATGTTGTTTTGTTTCATATTATCCCAAAGTTCCCTTAGGTTCTCTTCTTGCTTTTAAAATTTTTTTTTCTGGAAGCTGCTGCACTTGTGAATTTTTTCCTAATTTGTCTTCTAGTTCACTGATGTGGTCCTGTGCTTGTTCTTTTCTACTTTTGATGCTTTCTATGGAGTTCTTTAGAGCAGTGATGTCATTTTTGATTTCTTGATTATTCATCATTTCTTCTTGGTTCTTCTTTATTTCCTCTTGGCTCTTCTTCATTTCCTATTGGCTCTTACTCATATTGGTGATTTTCTCTTCCATTCTTTTCAGCTACCTTATCACCATTTCTCTGAACTCTTTCTCTGGCTGGTTTATTTCTGCTTCTATTTTGTTTCCTTTTTTTTCTGGTGATACCTGCTTTTTGTCATATGTGCGCTCTTCATGTGCCCATGGTCTTTCTTTGCCGGGTGCCTGGTTATGTAGTTCTCTCTCCTATATTGATTCAAAGGCACAAACTACAACATGATCAGGTACAACACACAAGGCACTTTCCGTGTGCCTTGTGGAGCTCTTCTGAGTCTGTGTGTCTGCACCGATTGGAGAGTGGTGTTCCGCATCCCCCAAGCTGGTCAGTGGCTGCTGCAGCGGCAGCTTTCAGACCGCCACAGACATCCACCTCCCTCTGCAAGATGGTGTGGTCTTCACATTTGTGCTGGGGACTCTGGGAGACAAAAACCTAGTGGCAGTAATAAAAAGGAAGTATTTAAAGAGAAAAAACAGCCAGAGTAAGCACTTGAACTTGTGACTTTTTCACCCTGGCATTGCACCTGACTCTGTGCACACCTTTCCCCCTGGCACAGCACAGCCGGTATACTGGTACCACTTCAGACTGTGCCTAGACCAGCTATGTGTTGATTTCTACAGTTCCCTTCTGCCATCAGTCCTGTGTTACCCCTTCTATATTTGTGGACTACGCTGGCCCCAACAGCCACGGATTTTGTGGGGCACAAACTTCTTCAGTACCTCCAGATCCCACTCTGTACCTTTCTCCCTTCAGCCTGGATGTCAGACCTCACCTTTCTCTGGGTGAAATCTGTCCTTTCTGTGAGAAGGTGCAGAGCTCATTTGAGTCCACATTTCCACACTGCTTGAAACCTGGTATTCATGGGTTTGCAGCTGGTCCCTGGGTTTTGTGGTTGCAGTGTCCTAAGAGGTATCTTATTCTTCCCAATTAATGGTAAGGCTAGGTTCCAATCACAACCACTCTTCCCTTCAAGATGGTTCAGTCTCTGTGGCAGAGCCAGTCACTCTGGGAGAGATTTCATCAGCAGTGGAGACTAACTTGTCAGGTGAGCCCAATCTGGCTGTCCCCAACAGTCTCTGGGAATTTAGGTGTCCCTCACTCACAAGTAGACACTCCCCATACATCCACACTCTTTTTGTTCTCTCACTTACACACTATCTTACAGCATGCTTTCCCCTTGGCAGCTATCTTTGATTCTTTTTAAAAAAATATATATTTTATCAATTTTTTACAGAGGAAGGGAGAGGGATAGAGAGTTAGAAACATTGATGAGAGAGAGGGACATCTATCAGCCACCTCCTGCAAGCCCCTACTGGGCATATTCCCACAAATAGGATACATGCCCTTGACCAGAATCAAACCTGGGACCTTTCAATTCGCAGGCCTTTTCTCTTTCCACTGAGTCAAACCAGTTTTGGCTTTGATTCTGTCTTTTAAAAAAAAATAATATATTTTTATTGATTTCAGAGAAGAGAGCGGAATAGAGAGATAGAAACATCAGTGATGAGAGAATCATTGTTTGGCTTCTTCCTGCATACCCCATACTGGAGATTGAGCCCAAACGTGGACATGTGCCCTTGACTAGACTGGAACCTGAGACCTTTCAGTTCACAGGCCAGTGCTCTATCCACTGAGCAAAGTAGCTAGGGTACAGCTCTTGTTTTATTTATCTTTTATATTGTTTTTGTAATCTCTATGCCATTTATTTTTGCTTTGATCTTCTATATTTACTCTGGGGTTTTCTTGATGTTCTCTTTTTAATTATTTGTGGGATTAAATGGTTTATTATTATCATCATCATAATCATCAATATTATCATTATTCTATTTTTTTAGATAGGCCTGTACTGTTATGAACTTCCCTCTCAGGCCTGCTTTTGCTGTGTCCCAGAGATTTGGGGTTGTGTGTTTATTTTCATTTGTTTCTAGAAAGTTCATTTTTAAAATATATTTTATTGTTTGTTTTTATAGAGAGGAAGGGAAAGGGAGTTAAAAACATTGATGAGAGAGAAACATAAGTTAGTTGCCTCCTCCTGGGTATATGCCTGAAACCAAGGTACATGCCCTTGACCGGAATTGAACCTGGGACCCTTCAGTCTGCAGACTGACACTCTATCCACTAGCCAAACTGGTTAGGGCTACAGAAAGTTTTTATTTGTTTCTTGATTTCATTGGTAACCCATTCATTTTTTAATGACATGCTATTTAGCCTTCATGTGTTTGAATATTTTTGAGTGTTTTTACTGTAGTTGGTTTCTAATTTAATTCGATTATGATCCGAGAAGATGCTCGATCCTTTTGAACTTGTATGGACATGTTTTGTGTCCTAACATGATCTATCTTTGAAAAGTTCCCTTGTGCATTTAAGAAGAATATGTATTTTGTAGATATCTTGTGAAATGTTCTGAAAATGTCAATTAATTCCATTTGATTGAGTGTGTCACTTGCGATCGCTGTTTCCTTGCTGTTTTTTGTATTTATCCAGTGGTGTCAATGGGGTATTAAAGTCTCCTACTATGATTGTATTGTTGTCGATCTCTTCCTGGATATCTTTTAGAAGTTTTTTTTTTTAATGTATTTGGGTGCTCCTGCATTGAGTACATATATGTTTACCAGAGTTATATCCTCTTGATGTATTGATCACTTTAGTATTATGAAATAGCTTTCATTATCTGTTGTTATGGTCTTCACTTTGAAGTCTCTATTGTCAGCTATCAATATTGCTACCCCAGCTTTTTTTTCCATTTGCAGGGAAAAAAATTTCCCCATCCTTTTATTTTCATTCTGAGTCTTTTATTCTGAGGTGGGATTCTTGTAGACAGCATACAAGTATATATGGATCATGCTTTTCTCATCCTTTCATCTATGCTATGTCTTTTTATTAGAGCAGTAGTCTGCAAACGCATTAGTCAATTGAGCGGCAAATGGCAGCTTGCGAACCTCATGTGGCTTGTGAGCTGCAGTTTGCTGACCATTGGATTAGAGCATTAAGCCATTTAAATTTAAGGTTATTATTTATAATTATTTGAAATTTTTAATCTTTATGTCAGTGTTCTCTTTCTATTCTTCTTTCAGCAATATCTTTTAACAGTTCTTGAAATGTTGGTTTAGTGGTTATAAATGTTTTCCTTTAGTTTGTGAAGCTCTTTATTTCATCTTTGATTTTGAATGATAGCTTTGCTGGATAGTTTAATCTTGGGTTCAGTCCTTTGGTTTTATTACTTTGTATAGTTCTATTCTGAAGTGTTTCTATTGAGAAATCAGCGGGGAGCTCCCTTGTAAGTAACTTTCTGTCTCTCTTGAAGATTTTAAGATTATTTCTTTGTCTTTAATATTTACCATTTTAATAAGTGCATAGGTCTGGGTCTCTTGGGATTCATCTTTATTGGGACTCTGTGTTTCCTGAACTTGAGTGACTTTTTCCTTCACTAGGTTAGGGAAATTTTCTGTCATTATTTCTTCAAACAAATTCTCTATTCCTTTTGTCAGTTTGTGCTCCTTCTAGGATCCTTATAATGTGAATGCTGTTGTCTTTCATGTTCTCCCGAAGCTCCCTTAAATTCTCCTGTTTTTTAATGTTTTCCCCATTTGCTGCTCTAATTGGGTGTTTTTTTTGACAAGATCTTCTAATTCACCCCTCAGCTTCTTCTAGTTTACTAGGTGTACTGGTTAATAATGGTGGATTTGGTAATCAAAGAAAGCACAATGATTTCAAGAGAAACATCAAAAGTGTTTTATTCAAAGTAATGTCCATTGATAGCCACACATTTCCCACATCTTTCAGGTAATTTGTGGATACCTCCCCGCTAGAACTTTTCTTTTGAGGCAAATCATTCAGAAATACAATTTTCCACTTCTTTGTATATTTTGAAGTGCTGCTTAGAAAGTGCATGTGCCATTGATAGGAGCAAGTGGTAATCTGAAGGAGCAAGGTCTGGTGAATACAGCGAGTGGGTTAATACTTTCCAGGCAAAATCTTTTAACGTGTCTTTAACTAGTTTTGAAGTGTGTGATGGTGTGTCATCATGAAGCAGTTACTTTGCTATGTCTTCCGGTACATTCTGGTTATTTCACAATCAAAGTGTGGTTCAAATTGATTATTTGTTTTCAGTTGTGATCCGTATTAATGGTTTCACCTTGTTTTAGCTCAAAATACACCACACCTTCTTGATCCCACGAAATGCAGAGCATTGTCTTCTTTGGAAAGCAATTTGGCCTTGTAGTCAATGTTGATGGTTGACCCATGATTTTTTGCATTTGGGATTCTCAAAATAAATTCACCTTTCATTGCTAGTAACAATTTGATGCAAAAAAGACTTTCTTTTTGCCATTGAAGCAACATTTTACTGATGACTTTGTTTTTCATTTGTCTTTCGTTCAGTTCATGTGGCACCCATTTTCTTTCCTTTAAAATCTTTCCTATTGCTTGTAAACAATAGGAAATTGTTTTCTGAGCAACATGTAATCTTTCTGTAAGTTTTTGTGTTTGACACGCATCATCATCCAATAATGCTTATAATTATTGGTCTTCAAACTTTTTCTTTGTCTTTCACTACTGGATGTTCTTTGTTTTTCATATCAAAATCATCACTTTTAAAGCATTTAAACCAGCATTCACAAATATCTTGAGATGGAGCATGTTCACCATATGCTTCCCAAAGTATTCAGCAGCACTTTTCTTCAAAATAATGAATTAAAACTTCCTGTAAATGCTCTTTATTTTGGCATGAAATTCAACATCTTTAAGTGTAAAAATATGTTTACACCTTCAGCAAATTTGACATGAAGTTTGGAAGGTTGTTGACAATACAACAAAATAGCATACATATCAAATTACATATATATCAACATCTGTGTAACTCCATGTATTGAAAAAAAATCTGCATTATTAACTGGTACACCAAGTATTGTTGAATCCTTTCAGGTTATTCTTTATTTCAGCTATGTCCTTCCTCATTTCCAATTGATTCTTTTGTTTCATGCTCTCTGTTGCTGTTTTTATAGCTCTCATTAATTTTCATTAAAATGCTTGTAGTTCTTACTAAATTATGTAAGTACCCTTATTACCATTACCCTGAATTCTGACATATTGCTTGTTACATTTCATTTAGTTAATTTTATGACGATCTCTCCTTTCTTTCCTTTGGGGGTTGTCTCTTTGTCTCCCTATTTTTACTATCCCTTTATTTTTATTTCTATGTATTAGATCAAACTGCTATGCCTCCTAAATTTTCTGGAGTTGGTCTATATAGTGGGTGTTTTAGGGACCCAGTGGTGCAGTCTCTTAGATCTCCTGAGCTGGGTACTCTAGGAGAGCTTCTTACTTGACTTATTTGTATTCTCCTGTTGTAATTCGGTCTTGAATATTATTGGCCTGTTCATTGATGGAGTTTCCTCTCAGGCTGCCTGACTATGTGGCTCAACCTTGACCATGTCATGTGAGCCATTGTGGAGATGCTCTCCTAACAGCAAAATACAACACAACAAAACATGAAACAGAAGAAACCAAACAAAAACATACACAGAACCCCTATAGCACCAACAAAGGCAGCCAGCAGAAAAGAGAGAATTAGGAAACAGAAAAAAGAGCAAGAATGATAAAAAGAAGGAAAAAATATGAATTTAAAACAAAACAAACACTAAAGGCACATAGAAGAGCAAACAATAAGGAGAAGAAGGAATATGTAAATGCAGATATAAAATAAAGAAAATAAGAATAAAGAATTAAGGGAATAGGGGAAGGAAAATTATTTCAAGTAAGGGAGAATTATTTCTGCTTGTCCTCCTCCTGATCCTCCTCTTCAGTGGATTGCTTGGAGTGGTTGCTCTCTGTGGCTGAGGTAGCTGATTGTCTGCAGCTGCATGGGGTGGCTCCAGGTGCGAAGTCCTTTTTAGTCTCACTAGTTTCTCTCTTGGATCCCTGTTGCAGTTTAATATTTCTAGCAGGAATCCACACGGGTTTGGAAAAATTTTCTGGAAATATACAAGCATATCCTCTCCCAAAGGTTAATAATGGATCGGGTCCCTTCCATAAACCAGATTCGGGATTTTTGCATTTAACTAAACCATTTCCTTTTGTTTTATCCTGACACCAATGTAGTTCCATAGGTGTCTGTCCATTAGCATCACAAGTGAAGAAATTTAAAGTAATTAAGGTTTGGTGCAGCCTACCCACAGGTGATTTCTCCATCATCCCCTCTCTTTGTTTTTCAAGTTGGGATTTTAGTCGCTGATGCTGTCGTTCAATAATGGCCTGTCCTTGAGAATTATACGGTATTCCTGTAATGTGCTGAATTTTCCACCTTTTATAAAATTCCTGGAATTTACAGCTTATGTAAGCAGGCCCATTATCAGTTTTAATAATTTTTGGAACTCTCATGATGGCAAAAGCAGCTTGGCAATGATTAATAACCTGTTTTGCCATTTCTCCTGTAGATTCAGTAGCCCATATTACTTTTGAAAAGGTGTAACAGAGACATGTAATGCCCCAAGGCGTCCAAAGGAAGTATAATGCGTTACATCCATTTGCCAGATATGGTCTCTTAGCAAACCTCTAGGGTTGACTCTTGTGCTAGGCCCTTGAGGTAGATATAACATACAAGTGGGACATTCCTTAATAATCTGTTTTGCCTGCTGTCCAGTGTTTGAGAATTGTCTAGACAGCATTTGGGCAGGCTGATGTAAAAGCTGATGAGATTCTAAGGCTTCTTTTAATAAAGTGACCAATTCATCAGCATGTGCATTTCCTTTTGTTAAAGGACCAGGTAAAACACTATGAGCCCTGATGTGAGTGATATAAAAAGGATATTTATTGTCTTTGTTGTACAATTTGCTGAACTTGTTTAAATAATAAAAATAAACTTTGGTCACTAAGCCATTTCAACCGGGCAGTTTCAATTCTATTCACTAAGTTTGCAGAGTAAAAGGAATCAGAGATGATATTAAGAGGTTCTTGGAAATCCTGCAATGCAGCCTTAATTGCTTCTAGTTCAATTCTTTGTACAGAAGTATGACTGGTCAGTATAACTCTGAGTTTACTGTATGATAGGCAGCTTTCCCATTAGATGATCCATCAGTAAAAACAGTTAAAGCTCTAGGAATAGGTTCCTGCTTAGTATTTTTTGGTATAATGATGGAGGCATTATATAAAAATTGTAGTAATTTATGTTTTAATAGGTGACAGCTAAGTTCCCCTGAATATCCACTTAATCCAATTTGCCAATTTATATCAGTCTGAAATAATATTTCTAATTGCTTCCCAGTGAGGGGAAGGTAGATACACTGAGGCTCTTCCCCTCTAAGCTGTTTACAACGTTTTCTAATTTGAAATATTAAATTGACCATTAGTTCTACATATGTAACTGCAGTTTTAGAGGATTGATGTCCTAGGTGGACCCATTCAATAATAGCAGGAGTTTTTATTTTGAAAGATGACTCCAGTGGGACTATTTGGAGTGGGGTTAATTTGTCCCAATAAAGGTAATTCGGGCTGTACCGGCGCTACCAGGGCTAAGGAAATTGCCTGCTCAACTCTTAGCAACTCATTCCTGGCTTCATCTGTTAATGTCCGAGGAGAGGAAAAATTAGAGTCACCTCTAAGCATACTAAATAAATTTGTCATTTCTCCCTTAGAGATCTTCAGATAAGGTCTTAACCAGTTAATGTCCCCTAATAATTTCTAGAAGTCATTTAAAGTTTTAAGACAGTCTTTTCTTATCTGTACCTTCTGAGGCCTAATGCTTTGGTTTTCAATTATGGTTCCCAAATATTGAAAAGGTATTTCTTTCTGTACTTTTTCTGGAGCAATTCTTAAGCCCCATTTAGGGAGCTCCTTTTTAATTGGGAAAACATGGCTAAGGTCTGTTCTTCCCTTGGGCTTGCTAAGAGCAAGTCATCCATGTAATGGATAATATAACATTGGGAGTATTTGTCTCTTAAAGGCTGAACAGCTTGAGCCACATATTTTTGACACAAAGTAGGGCTGTTGGCCATTCCTTGAGGTAGAACCTTCCATTGATATCTTTTCATGGGTTCTATATTATTAATAGATGACACTGAAAATACAAATCTGTTTTATCTTGAGGTGCCAAGGGAACGGTGAAAAAACAATCTTTAAGATCTATCACTATAAGAAACCAATTTAAAGGGATTTGTGAAGGTGCTGGGAGTCCAGGTTGTAAAGCTCCCATGGTATGCATAGTAGCATTAATCGCTCTAAGATCATGTAATAATCGCCATTTTCCTGTTGCCTTTTTAGGGATTGTAAATATAGGCATATTCCAAGGACTAGTGGAAGGCTCTGTGTGGCCAGCTTCTATTTGTTCTTGTATTAATTCATGAATACGACCTAATTTCTCCTTGGTTAATGGCACTGATCCATCCATATACAGTGGTTCTTAACCTTCCTAATGCCGCGACCCTTTAATACAGCTCCTCATGTGGTGGTGACCCCCAACCATAATATTATTTCCGTTGCTACTTCATAACTGTAATTTTGCTACTGTTATGAAATGTAATGTAAATATCTGATATATAGGATGTATTTTCATTGTTACAAATTAAACATAATTAAAGCATAGTGATTAATCACCAAAACAATATGTAATTATATATTGTGAAATATTTATTTCTAATTACAAATAAATGAAATTTTGTCTTGAATCTTGGTGTAGCATGGGTAACAACAGTAAACTACATTGCTACACTTTGCTACACCTAGGAGCAGTGTGTTGGTTCCTAAGACCATGGGAATATGTGTTTTCTGATGGTCTTAGGCGACCCCTATGAAAGGGTTGTTCGACCCCCATAGGGGTCGAGACCCACAGGTTGAGAACCACTGCACCCATACAGGTCTATCATCTTTCCATTGTATTGGATCAGCATGAGGTGAGGAGACTGAGCAGTGACCGCTCCTAAAAAGGTTGATATGCCGTCTGAGTCATTAACTGCTGTCCTTTGCCAGTAACAATACATGCCTGTAAACCTTCTAAAACATCCCGGCCCCATAAATACACTGTAATTTTAGGGATGATGTAGGGCTGAAACCATCCTGTCTGTCCTTCCTCATCTTGCCATCTTAACACTGCAGCACTACATTGTGTATCATCAAGAATTCCTACCCCCTTAATTGAGCCCATAGCTTCTGTTGTGGACCAATTTGGAGGCCAGAATTCTTTGCTGATAACGCTAACATCTGCTCCAGTGTCCACTAGACCCCTAAATTGTTTTCCCTCTATTTTCAAATCATAGGACGGGTTTTGCTAATTTTGTGTATCCAATAGATGTCTGAGCTTCCAAATCCTTGCATTCCTCTTTTTCTATTTATAGCCTCACCTTGCTGAACATAAGGTAGAAGTAGTATCTGAGCAATTCTTTGTCCTGGAGTAATTTGCATAATATGATTACATTCTAGTATAACTTTAATTTCTCCTTCATAATCTGAATCACTCCAGGCAGAAGTTAATGCTTTTAGGGTGTTTCCACTCCTTCCTAAGATTAATCCTCAAGTTCCCGGTGACATAGGACCCCAAATTCCTGTAGGAATAGCTTGCCGAGCAATATCGGGAGTCAAAGTGACTGCTATAGTGCTGTTAAGATCCAGGCCTGCGCTTCCTGGAGTTGCTTGGATGAGGGAATCCACTGTGGGCCTTGCTGGGCAGGTTTCCCATATTAATAACGGGAGTGGGGGGCACCCCTCTGGCCGTTTCCCTTCGGTTGACCATGCCCTGTATCTTGATCTAGAGCAGTGGTTTTCAATCTTCCTAAGGTCCCTTTAATACAGTTCCTCATGTTGTGGTGAACCTCAACCATAAAATTATTTTCATTGCTACTTCATAACTGTAATTTTGCTATTGTTATGAATCATAATGTAAATATCAGATATGCAGGATGTCTTAGGTGATCCCTGTGAAAGATTTGTTCCATCCACAAAGAGGACAGGATCCACAGGTTGAGAACCAATGATCTAGAGGCTGCCCATTTCTATGAAATTTTGATTTACACTGCCTGGCCCAATGGTTACCTCTGACATCTAGAACACTGAGAGGCTGAGTGTTTATGCCTCTCCCTAGAGTGCTACCTCGTGTCCTCCTCAGTTGCCTACATTCCTTTTGGAAGTGTCCTGTTTTTCCACAACTATAACAACTTTTATTTCCCATTGTTACTGCAGCAGGGAGTAAATTCGTTTGAAAAGTTTCTGATCCCACATTCTGACATAGTCGAATCAATTCTGTAATGGTACTATTTCTTCTCAGAGGCATCAGGCATTTTTTACAATCAGCATTGGCATTTTCATAAGCTAATTGCTGAATTAAAATATTTCCTGCTGCCTCATGTTGAATTTGTCGTTTCACTGCTGAGACGAGCTACAAAATCAGAAAATGACTCTGTAGGTCCCTGCATACACTTACTAAAAGCTCCTTCAGGGTCCCCTTTTGTTGGTAAAGCCCACCAAGCTTTCCTTCCACAAAGTCTAACTTGCTCATATGTCTGTTGTACATATAGTAACTAATTTTGTATACCCATATACTGTCCCAGTCCTGCCAGCATTTCATAAGTTATTTGAGCATTCGGCCCGCCATTTGCAAGGGCTTGCTCTTGACATTTCTCCAAATATTCTCCCTTCCATAGTAAATAATCTCCTCCATCCAGAGTTGCATGAGCCAGAATACCAATCATAAGGGGCTAAAAATGCTTTGGAAATATTATTCATAATTTCTCCTGTAAAAGGAGCCGTTGGACCATTTTGAACAACACTTTCTCACAAAGCTTTTATCATTTTAAAATCAATTTTTTCACGTTGTCTCATTATCTGACCTGGGAGCTGTGGGTCAGTTACTTGTATAACAGGAAAAGCGAGACTTTCTTCCACTGACATGTCCTTCATTCCTTCTCTAATGGCTCTCTGGACAGATGACTATTGGTGGCTAATTAAATGCTTTAGGATTAGGACATGGAGGTGGAGGAGGCCATAAAGGCCATTCCTTCACATTTTCTCCCTGCTCCTTATCCTCACTAAGAGGAGCGGAAGAAACCAGGGCAGGAGGCTCCTCCTCAGCCTCTCTAAAAGGTTCTAGCAAATGCAATAGTATGTTCCCATGGGGAACAGTTTTTTGTTTTGCTATTATTATAATTATTATTATTTTATATATATATTTTTTCTTTTTTGAAGTGAGTTTTTTCCTGGCTGCTGAGCTCTGTTTTAATTTTGACCAACGTTTTTGCCAAACACTCAAGATCTAATGTACCTTTTTCAGGAAAACCAGGGTTATGTTCTATAACATCAAACAAAAACTATAAAAGAATATCTTCTGAAACCTCCCAATTCCTAAAGCATACAAACCAAAATTCTACAATAAAGTTTACTTTATGTTTATAACTGAATCCTCCCCCATTAGCCTGGCTGCAAAAGACATTCCCACCCTACTTACAGATCTCGACTCTGCAGTCAGTTCGTGGGCTTTGCATACATTGAATTCCCCTCACCTTTTCCTAGGTGAATTTTCCTTCCTTCGCTCTTCAGCGAAAAATACCTTCTCCTCCATAAGTCCCGCAGTCTGGCGCCAGATGTGGGAACCTCTTTCCACGTCCCACGTGGTTCAGGGTTCCTGGTTCAGGGTTCGGGTTCTGAAGGAGGCCACACGCAAACGAAATGAGAGACCAGAAAACATTAATTTGGCGATATTGGGGGGCGAGGCGGGAGCCTTCCTCTAGTGCAGTGGTTCTCAACATTTCTAATGCCCAGACCCTTTAATAGAGTTCCTCATGTTGTCGTGACCCCCAACCATACTTCATAACTGTAATTTTGCTATTGTTACGAATTATAATGTAAATACCTGTGTTTTCCGATGGTCTTAGGCGACCCCTGTGAAAGTGTCGTTCGACCCCCAAAGGGGTCGAGACCCACAGGTTGAGAACCGCTGCTCTAGTGGAAAGGACTGCCACCTTCCTTTGGTCTTGCCATCCCTTTTATTTAGGTTTGGGATACACCCTTTGCCCTAAAGCAGGCAATTCCAGTAACAAGTAGATTATCTTTATCAGTCAGGATTTAAATGATTATTTCATGGGGAAGTTCATTGACACAATTTGATAGGGAGTGGCTGGTTTTGACCTTTCAGAGCTTCAAGGTTGACCAGCTTTCTGGCCTCCTGTTTACATCCATTTAGTGAGAACAATGTTTGGTTTCCGACACCTATCTTTCTTGCCTTCCTGTGGGGTAATTAGAGGCTAGTCACTGTCAGGAACTGTCCTTTGGCTATCAGCAATCTGCTTGAAGCTCCAGTGAATCCACTGATCCACTGTTTGTGTCTGTCTCCACAGAATTTGGTTGGAATCAGGAGGGGCCAATTTGCCCTCTAAAGTAGATTTTTTTAGCACACCAGGGCCCATGGCTGGACAATGAACTTCTCCCCATCCCTACCCCACTCTGCCTCTGCCTGCTAGCCAGCTATCATTGAAAGGGTTTTAGGTGAGGGTAGTGCTGTTTAGCTTTCAGGGTATGTATTCCCTCTCCCAGAGCTACTCCTCCACAAGTGGCCCAAAATATTACTCTGCCTTTGGCTAGACAGCAATCCTTGTATGGAGACCAGTGAATCAGCTTGAAACTTTGAGTTTTTATCAACTCTCCTATGTGGGAAAAGTACCAGTCTGGTTCCCAAAACAGTAGGGTGAACAGCCCCTCCCCAAATCCAGTCATTGAAGCTCCTGAGATTCTTCCAACCCATAGGCTTTGAACTCTGCTTTTGTTTCTCCTGAAAAGCTCAAAATGCAGGGTGTGGAGGGCTCCAAGGATGGGATAGGCTGTGTCAACTAGGGCGATTTTTGTGTGTTTTTTTTTTTTCCCTTCTTTTTCTGCCTTGTGGCTACTGGGAGCAGCTAGTTCCTCTCAGGAAAAATGACCCTTTCTGTTTGGGGGCCCAAGAACAGATACTCCTGGCTGAGGCTTTTCCATGTCTCCCCACAATGCTTCCCACTCCAGCCTCTCCTGAGGCACTCCTCCATGTCTCTCTCCATGCACCAAAACCTCAGGTGAGTAGCTGCAACTGAAAACTCCTGTGCTCTAGGTTAAAAAACCACAGAAACCAAAACTGTGGTTTTCTCTCTGACTATCTCCGGTCTATCAGTACCAGGCTCTTCCATGGCAAGCAGCCCTGCCACCTTTTACCACTGGGTTATTGGTTGTGGGTCTCAGCTCTGATGATCTGGGCTATGGATCCCAGCCTGAGTTCCAGGCCTCTATCTTCTGAGGGAACAGACCCTCCCATAGTCCAGTGCTCCCTCCTCACTCTTGGCCTGCAGCCACCCTTGGAAGCTGGGTCAGCTCCTCTCACAACGTTGCCCTTTCTGCCCATCTCCAGGTGTTTTCTGTCCTTGATATAAGTCTCCTCTGTAGCTGGACTTTAGTTGCTAATTCCAGATGAATGTTCTCCCATTCAGCTCTGGGACAAAGTGCACAACAGGTCTGCCTATTAGGCCACCATTTTTTCTCTTCCTCAGTGTTGAATTTAAACTCTTTTCTAATAACATGTTTGATGCTATCCATTATACCACCTGGGACTAAGTCAGATGCAGCAGCACCTCTATCCGATGTTCCTGTCATCAGGGACCCAGTTTTCCCAGTTGTGAGTGGGAACTTTATCTCAGTGCTGGCTGTTCCATTGGCCATAAAAAAAAAAATGATTTCACTGAGGCAGATGACTTATCTTTCTTTTGTCAGCTCCAAGTCTCTAATTTTTATTTCTTTCACTGTCAATTTACTTCAAAAACTTTGTTTAGCCTCGGAAATTTCCCTGGCCTTAGAAACTTTACTTGGGCATAGAGAAACAGAGCCCAAGTCAAAGGTGCCAAGAATCCTGATCTTACAATCACTGCAATCTTGAAGTTTTGCAAAACAAAACAAACATAAGGTTTGTACTAAATCTAATTTGACCACTTGATTCCTCAACTCATTTGGTCATAATCCATCCTCCATTCTTGCTCCCTTTTTCTTAGCGAATTTGTTTAAATTAATCTGCAGTGGGAGCTTCCTTGCATTCTCCCTAGCTGCTGAAACCATTTTCAGTGCCTTCCCAGGAAGGAAGTATGTCTGACTCACTGTGAACAGATGAGCAAGACCACAGGGTTAGAATTCTGGCTCTGCTGGAATGATCACTGTGATTTGGGGCAAATTACTTCATCTCTGAGTCTCAATTTTCTCCACAATGAGTAAGTCTGATGGTTTGGGGTTGAGGGATTAAATAAAAATTCTATGGGAAGTGACCTGGCACATGGTCAACTCACTGTAGTTTAATCAAGATCTGGCTTACCCCTGCCTTCTGATCAGAAATGAGTCTGATTGATGTTTTTGATTTCAGATAGCCCATCTAACTTGAGAATTTCCTGCTTGACCTCATAAACTTGTGGTCTGTTTTCACATCTGTTAACTCTGATACCTCTTGACATATGTCTTGTTTCTTTTTTCTTTTCTTCTTGGATTGTTGACAATTTAGCTTGTTTCTGTGCCCTGCTGATTATAGGATTTCTAGGATATGTTTGGACATCCTGGGTATTTTACCATGTAGCTTATTATTGATTTCCAAAGACCACAGTTAAAATGGTAGTGTTATTTATATACATGCTGCCTAATTTACACAGTTTCTATAGCCATTTAATGAAACCCCGCATCTGTTACTTAGTCATGGCTCCAAGCCCCAAACAGGCACATATTTCTGTTTGAGCATTTGGCATATTTAAAAATATTGTATTTTCCCCACAGTTTGGCATCTTCCTGGCTTGAGGATAGCCTGTTTTTCTGTTCCTCAGCACCCTGCACATATCAGACATTCAATGAATAAGAGATTAAATAGATGGCACAAATGAAACCCCAGTGTGCCTATTTACAGCTGTGGCCACTAAACATACAGAAATATATTATTCCTTTTGTGTAATTTATATTCAAAGAAAATTTGAACCTACTTGGAAAACAGTTTTGTAATTATTTTTTATGTGTTATGTGCCCAGGCCTCTTGATCTTACATTAAGATTTAATGTATTCAAACATTTCTTTTATACAATAAACAAATTACTACAATAGAGCTAATCTCTAGCCAACTAACCATTCTAAGTATGAACTCTTCCCTTGCAGCTGCTGACATTTGCCTAAGTATATTGACTGTATTAGTCTTTTTAGGCTCCAGCTTTGTTACTTCTTCATCACCAGCTGTAGAGAAAGTCCTTGGCTGGGATGTATTTTCAGCCATGAGACTTTTAAACCAATCCCCAAATAAAGGATTGCTTCTAAAGCTGTAAGATCTATGCTATTTTTAAGTGTAGTTGAGAAAAACAGAATAAAACAACTTGAAGGTTTTCTTAATTCACTTAGTACTCTTTTCCTATAAGAGAGACAAAAGTTACATGGCAGAAAAACTGTTTTCAAAGGGCTTTACTGTCACTGAAGAAACCTATACTGAATTTTACTTTTTAAATTTATTTTAAATTTATTTTTTTCTTAATAAATCTTTATTGTTCAGATTATTACAGTTGTTCCTCTTTTCCTCCCATAACACCCCTCCCATCCCTTCCTCTGCTCTTATCTCTTCCCCATTGTCCTCATCCATAGCTCTATGATTTTTGTCCAGTCTCTCGCTGCACCCTCCTTACCTCTTTCCACCTGAGAATTGTTAGTCCACTCCTTTTCTATGCCCCTGATTCTATTATATTCACCAGTTTATTCTGTTCATCAGATTTTTAATTCACTTGTTGATAGATATGTATTAGTTGTTCATAATTTTTATCTTTCCTTTTTCTTCTTCTTCCTCTTGAAGAGTACCTTTTAGGATTTCATATAGTACTGGTTTGTGTTGATGAACTTCTTTAGTTTTTTTTCTTATCTGTGAGGCTCTTTATCTGCGCTTCAATTCTGAATGATAGCGTTGCTAGGTAGAGTAATCTTGATTGTAGGTTCTGGCTATTCATTACTTTGAATATTTCTTGCCACTCCCGTCTGGCCTGCATAGTTTCTGTTGAGAAATCAGCTGACAGTCATATGGGTGATCCCTTGTAGGTAATGAATTGTTTTTCTCTTGCTGCTTTTAATATTCTCTCTTTGTCTTTTGCTCTTGGTATTTTAATTATGATGTGTCTTGGTGTGGTCTTTGGATTTCTTTTGCTTGGGGTTCTTTGCACTTCCTGGACTTGTAAGTCTATTTCTTTCACCAGGTGGGGGAAGTTTTCAGTCCTTATTTCTTTAAATAGGTTTTCAGTATCTTGCTCTCTCTCTTCTTCTAGCACTCTCATAATTCTGATATTGGTATGCTTGAAGTTGTCCAAGAAGCTCTTTATACTATATTCACATTTTTGGATTCTTTTTGCTTTTCCAGTTGAGTGTTTTCTGCTTCTTTATATTTCAAATCTTTGACTTGGTTCTTGCATTTCTCTAGTCTGCTGTTAGGTCTCTGTATAGTATTTTTTATTTCAGTCAGTGTATGTTTAATTTCTAGTTGGTCCTTTTTCATCTCCTCTTGGGTTTCGCTAAATTTATCTATGTTTTGTAGGAAATTCTTGAAAAACCTTATGAACATGGTTTTGAATTCTATATCCAGTGGTTTGTTTTCCATCATTTCTTTTGTTTGTGATCTATTCCTTTGTGTCTACATTTTGCTGCTTCCCTGAGATGGTAGAGTAGCTTTGTGTGCTAGGTGTCCTATATGGCTCAATAGCTCCGCCTCTTTACTTACCTGAGGTGGACACTCTTGGTACACATCTTTGTGGACAGTGTGGACAGCCTTGTTGTAGTTGTCTTGATTGTTGTTGGTATCACTGGGGGAAATTAACCTCCAAGCCAATTGGTTGTGAGGATCAGCTGTGTCAGTGCTGGTAGAACTTCTGGGCTCTGATGCTGCCTTAAGACTGGCAAGATTGCAAAAGCCTCTGTGCTAGGCTTGGATGGGGCAGAGTCTCAGGGCTGAGAAGACAGCCTTGGCTTCCCGTCAACCCCTGGGTCTCAGTGTCCTAGATAATCGCTGCAGCCCTCTCTGTGCACAGTCATGCTCACTGGCCTCCTGACTTCTGCCTTTCTGGCTCCCCTAAGTTTCTGTGCACTCTGGGGACCTGTATGAGTCTGGGTCCCCAGGGTCTCATCTGAAGAAAATGGCTCACGGAGATTCAGAGGAGCTGCAAAAAGCTGAGGTACAGAGATGCACGTGGAGAAGACGGGCGGCAGAGGACATGGCTGGCTTCCTCTAGCAGGAGGGAGATGAAACTCCTGACTTCACTGAACCCTACTTCTGACTGCACTAACCCCCAGTTCTGGGTGAGATTCCTACAGGAGAGTCTGGACTGTTGTGAAAAGTGAGGAGTACAGGGAAACTTAGAGGAGCGGCAAAAGACAAGAGGTTTGGCGGTGCGCATGAAAGTGCACACACGGAGGGGTTCACTGCAGTCCGACCTGGATTTCAGCCCAGTTGGGAGGTTCTGTCTTCCTCCCACTAGAGAAAGCCACTGGCACAATAAGCAGACAGCCCTGTGTGTGCGCACTTTTGCACACACCTTCAGACCTCTGCCTGTTGCGGCTACCCTAAGTTTCCATCCATTCCTCTCTTTTCACAACAGTTCAGAATCCCCCATATGAGTCTTGCCTGGAACTGGGGTTTAGTGTAGTCAGAAGTGGAATTCAGTGCAGTTGTGAGTTTCCATCTCCCTCCCATGAGAGGAAGCAGCCAGGACCCCGCTGCCCATTCTCTCCATGTGCGTGTCCCTGAACCTCAGCTTTTTTGTAGCTCTTCTGACTCTCTGTGAGCCCCTATTTCTTGCTAGTTGTAAAATTTCCATTCAGCCAGCTTTCCTGTGGTTTTGGATGGTGTGCGTTTTGTGTTTTAGTTGTAGTTTTGAAATTGTGCAAGGCAGCAGTTTAAGTGTTCACCTATGCAGCCATCTTGGTTTCTCTGGACGCTGAATTCATTTAAGTCTAATAGTTTTTTGGTGCAGTCTTTAGGGTGTTTCTTTCATATATATATATACCTATTTATTAATTTCCATGAGGTTTTTTAAAAATAAGTTTCTTATTCTATTAATGTATTACATGTGTACATGTTTTCCCATTACCTCCCAAATCCTACTCCCATGCATGCCCTAACACCCAAGTGTCTTTCATCCATTGGTTATGCTTATATGCATTCATACAAGTCCTTCAGTTGGTTTCTAACCTACCCCACCTCTCCCTAAACTTCCCACTGTAATTTGACAGTGCGTTCGTTGCTTTACTGCCTCTGTATCTATCTTTATGTTCACCATTTTATAAAGTTCTTTATTATACATAAATGAGTAAGATCATGTGGTATGTTTCTTTCATTGATTGGCTTATTTCACTTAGCATAACGCTCTCCAGTTCCCTTCAAGTTGCTGCAAATGGTAAGAAATCCTTCTTTTTATGGCAGCATAGTATTCCATTGTGTAGATGTACCATAGATTTCTGATCCAGTCATCTGCTGATTTCAAATTTTGCCTATTGTAAATTGTGCTGCTATGAATATAGGGGTGCATATATCCTTTCTTTTTTTAAAATTAAATTTTATTATTCAGATTATTACATTTGTTTCTCTTTTTTCCCCTCTAGAGCACCCCTCCACCCAACTCCCACACTTCCCTCTGCCCTTACATCCCTCGCATTGACCTCATCCATAGGTGTATGATTTTTGTCCAGTCTCTCCCTGTACACCCCTCACCCCTTTCCACCTGAGGATTATCACTCCACTCCCTTTCTGTGCTCCTGATTCTATGATATTCACCAGTTTATTCTTTTGATCAAATTTTTAATTCACTTAATTTTTAGATTTGCTTGTTGATAGATATGTATTTATTGTTCATAATTTTTTTATCTTTTACCTTTTTCTTCTAACTCTTCTAAAAGAGTACCTTTCAGCATTTCATAAAATACTGGTTTGGAGTTGATGAACTCCTTTAGCTTTTTCTTCTCTGTGAAGCTCTTTGTCTGCCCTTCAATTCTGAATGATAGCTTTGCTGGATAGATTATTCTTGGTTGTAGGTTCTTGCTATTCATCACGTTGAATATTTCTTGCCATTCCCATGTGGCCTGCATCGTTTCTGTTGAGAAATCAGTTGACAGTCGTATGGGTGCTCCCTTGTAGGTAATTAACTGTTTTTCTCTTGCTGCTTTTAATATTCTCTCTTTGTCTTTTGCTCTTGGTATTTTAATTATGATGTGTCTTGGTGTAGTCCTCTTTGTATTCCTTTTATATGGGGTTCTGTGTGCTTCCTGAACTTGTAAGTCTATTTCCTTTACCAGATGTGGGAAGTTTTTAGTCATTATTTCTTTAAATAGGTTTTCGGTATCTTGCTCTCTCTCTTCTTCTGGCATCCCCACAGTTCTGATGTTTGTACGCTTGAAGATTTCCCAGAGGCTCCTTACATTATCTTCACATTTTTGGATTCTTTTCTCTTCTTACTTTTCCAGTTGAGTGTTTTCTGCTTCTTTATATTTCAAATTTTTGACTTGATTCTTGCCTTTCTCTAGTCTGCTGTTAGGACTCTGTATAATATTTTTCATTTCAGTCAGTGTATGTTTAAATTCTAGTTGGTCCTTTTTCATCTCTAGTAGGACCTTTTCCATCTCTAGTTGGATCTTTTGCATCTCTAGTTGCTCCTTTTTCTTCTCCTCTTGGCTCTCGCTAAATTTTTCCAACATTTCTAGGATATTCTTTTTTTTTTTTTTTTTTTTTTTTTTTTTTT